>VKHH01007021.1:0-13382 GCA_015144975.1 Epipyxis sp. PR26KG | reverse complement strand
AAAAAAAAAAAAAAAAAAAAAAAAAAAAAAAAAAAAAAAAAAAAAAAAAAAAAAAAAAAAAAAAAAAAAAAAATAAATAAATAACAAATATTATTACCGGTACGGAATTTTATCAGCATAATAATAATAATGAATATTATTGGAAGGTTCAATAGGTTTATTGGTCGAGAAAAGTTGTAACTTAATTTAAAAAATATTGTAAGCTATAGGTTACTACTGTACATATTTTATTTTACTATTATTAATTCCGAGATAAGAGATAAGCAATAAGCAACAATGAAAGTTGGTGGAGTTACAGTTGTTTATTGCTCTGTAACATTATAAATAAAAAAAATCATATCAAAAGTATTTGCATCGATTATATTACTGGTGTTTTGAATACAACAATCATACTTCTGAGTCGTATCTCTAGAACTGGTGTAACTGTAATTATTTAGCTTTTATCAAATACCAAACTTCTAATATGAATTATCTATCATCGAATATAAAAGAGAAAAGAGGTTTCCATTTATCTCCAGCAATGTTTCGTTTGCTATCGATGGTTTCAGTTGTACTCACTTTTGGTATAATTTTCTTTTTATTTTATAAATCATTATTATATATGGAGGAAGTAAAAATTGAGTACCGTGGCGCAGGAAGTAATGATTTGACTAGCAGGAAGATAATATTCAATAATCAAATTGTTGAGAAAAGAGATTATGACAGTGTCTTAGCATGGCGTCCTATAATTAATCCAAATCCTCCAAAACCACATGATATGGAGTTTCAATCTTTGTTAGATGCAATATCATATTGGAATCCTGATAATCCAGACAAACCATCAGATTTCAAAGAAACTTTACAACAGTTTGATTATGGAAATCTTACGGAAAGATTATATGCTGAAAAGTATCGAAATGCTGAAATTCCTTTTAAATTATTTAATGTTTCTGAATTCGATCTAGCTGCAAATAAATGGACAGATGATTATTTAGTTAAGAATTTACCACAAGTATCTAATCATGTAGAACAATCGAAAGATAATCATTTTATGTTTTGGTCAATGGGTAATAGAAGAATTCCAAATTATAATCCACCTACAAAAGTAGTGGAGAATATGCCATTTTCTGAATGGTTAAATGAAGCATTAAATGCTGATGAAAAGAAAATAACAAATAAAACAGCTCATTTTTATTTTATGACTGGTACAGATCGTGGTGATAAAGGAAATGGAAGATCTTTTGTTGCTAAAGATTTGACATTATTTTCAACAAAATCACCGAATTTTTTCATAACAAATGTTCCTGCAAATAAAGGAATACAATGTCGATTTGGAATGAGAGGAGTAATCGCAGAAGATCATTATGATTCTGGAAGAAATATGGTTGCTATGCTTAAGGGTGAGAAGAGGTATATTATCAACCCACCATGGACTTGTAAATTGTTAGGAATAATTGCTGATAAAAAACATCCTTCATTTAGACATTCAGTCATTGATTGGAGTGATGTTGGACAAGCTGTTAGTAATAAATTCGATAAAGTAGAGACAATCGATACGATTGTTCGAGCAGGAGAAGTATTATATATTCCATCATATTGGTTTCATTATATTGTATCATTAAAATATTCGATACAATGTAATTCGAGAAGTGGCAGTCCACCAAAACAAGATGGTTATAATTTCATACAAGATTGCTTGAAAATATAATAAATATAATTTGATAATATTATTAATATAAAGTTGACTTGATATGTCATAATTAATAAACATTGACTTCATAATAGACTGGTTAAAATTATTATTATTCAATATTAGAGACAGGACAGGCAATAATCATATTGTTCAACATGAACATATACATTATTAGCATGATAAGCAAAGACAAATTCAGTTCCTATGCGATGTTATTTAATAATTTGATTATTTTTGAAATATATGATTTACATGATAATTTTCAATCCTTATCCCCGCTGGTATCATTTATTCTCTCTAAAGAATTGACTGTAAATGATAATAGAATTCTTTCCAAATATATTTTGTTAAAATTAATATTATTTTATATAATATTTATATTTTGTTATTCATCAAAAACATAATCCCAACCAAGCTAACTGAATGGATTTCATTTTGATAATTTAGATAATATCAATTATTTTCATAATAGTTTCTTTTACAACCTGTATCAGGTTGATATCATGTCAGAACTCTTGGATTTCATTGCAACTGTTATTGATAAATTATGAGATTATAATACCATAACACAAGTATCCCTACTCATGTTGTACTAACTTCCAAAATAATCACAGATTGCATTGGGGGCTTTCCCCATTTCATATGATTTTCTACAAAAAAATATGAAAAATAATTAAGCTTCAAATCACCTTAAGTTCAACCGAGATTTGATCTGTAGTGCCTCACACTTATCTTTTTTGTGATAAAAATTACAAAGCTGCCAGAGCAATCTGTGACGGTTTTTGGAAGTCCTCCACTGTCTCTACTGTCTCGGATTGAATTATAAAGTTGATGCTATTCATTTATGTTTCGGAATGTTTGCATGTTTTACGTAAGAATGAATGAATGGATGATAAGACAATAAATAAGAACAAACAAACTAGCTTCACTCTTTAAACTTAAATAATTTCACAAGTAAGCAAGGGTAGTGAATAATAATTAATAAAATCAATAATAATAATACAAATTATGATACTTTGTTTTGAGAATATTATGATAAATCAAAACCAGATTTTGATCGAATTGACATTAACAATTTATCTCTCATGACTTGTTGACTCGAATAAATTGGTAATTTTAAAATATTAAAACATGTCGATGCACTTGGCAAGCGATTATCATCAACTGCAGAATCGATTTTTTGTATTGTAAAAGGTGGATTTAAATTATTAAATCCTAAACTTGGAGGTCTCTCACATGATGTAACAAATCTTAATAATAATGCTCGATCTTCTGCTGAGAATTCTTGAATTATTGACCAAAAACGAATAATATTCCGATCAATTGATAAATACCCTCCCGTATAACGTGTATTATTCCGTAAATCATCAATTGATATTCCAGTTGATGAACCTGATATTAATATTTGTAACTCAGGTGGATTAAATAAACTAAATGCATCTGGTTGAATCACTTGATATAATCCACTATTATATAACATAACATATCATAACATTTACAATTTTATATAATAATCAGTTTTTTTTTAAAATTGTTTTTGTTGAATAATAATAAAATTATTATTATTATTATTTTAAGACTATTATATAATATACCAGGTATAATAATTATAAATAATAATGTTTAAAATGATAATTATATGTTTTATATATTTGTTCAAACTTATTGACCATAAAAAGGAGAAATATAATAATAATAATAATAATAAATATAAATATAAAAAATAGTTTGATTATGAAATAATTATAAAGAATATAATTAATAATAATTGAATAAATGTTGATTTATGATTATTTTGATTTGTGTAATAATATAAATAATTTAAAAACAAATAATAATTTAATAAATAAATGAATGAGATATTAACAATAGATGAAATGTGAATAATAATGATAGTAATAATACCTGAAGAAAGCTCCTGCTTGTTTTTTCAATCGATCATGTAAATAATACTTAGCATTTAAATTAATATAGCGATGCCTAAAATAATTATCATTTTAATTTAAAAGAAATTGTTTTTGTTAGCATTGAATAAAATGAATATTTATATTATTATTAAAATTATTCTATAACATATACATTATTTATGAAAAAGAGAAAATAAAATAATAATAATAATTCGAAATGAATTTATTTTCATTTATAATAATTATGGAATATACCGATTCTGTGAAGTGACTTCAATGTTAGATCCACCAGGTATCAATTCAACTTCTTTGTTACCACCCATGGAAGTATCACAAATGCAAAATGTTAGACTCAGATCAGCAATATCACCCTACTCGGAGAAACATCATAATACATAATAATTATTATATATCAAATAATTATTATTATGCCCTAAAATATCTCTCAAATAATAAAACAAACTTATTAACTTTTAAAACAAACAAAGAAAAACTAGTGTTATAAAATACTTTTTACATTATTTTCATGATAAAACACTGGAAAATTATAGTAACTATAATAATAGTAATTGTAATAAATTCTTTACTTTGATTTTAGAAATTGTTTTTGTTGGCATTGAATAATAATACTACTAATAATAATATTAATAATAATAATATTAATAATAAAATTATTATATAAATTATATAATATATGCATTATATATATAAAAGAGATAATATCACATTTATTAATAATATTATTATTACCTCATAAGATTTTAGAAACATGAGATTTTTATATAATTCTGGATCTAATGTTGACAAATCATTTATTAAATTCATAAAATTATATTTCCCATGCATAAATGCTAAAAAGAAATGTGCAAATTGTGGTTGTAATGTAATATTTTCAAATAATGCTTTTCCTAAAACTCTTCCAAGAAACATATACATTTCATCAATTTCTTGCGATGAATCAAATAATAATGATACATTTGGATTAGGAAATAATAAATTTGTATTTGGTGTTAAACAAAATAAACCATAAGATGGATCAAATATTCGTGTTGATAAATCAGTAACAAAATCTTTGAACAAGCCCCCTGCATCAATACCAGCTTCTTCTTCACCGAAATCATTGATATAACGTACAATAATTCGATCTTTTATATTATTTCCAACTTTTGATAATCCAATCATACCATCTTCTAATAAACGTGACCTTCGTATACGAACAATAGTTCCTTTTGATCGTGCTGTGCCATATATATCATTACTACCTTGTATTGATAATTTTTCAATATCTAAAATATTTCGAAATAATTTCATTCGTTCATGAAAATCAATAGACCATGGCATAACTTTCATTACAGCAATTCCTAATGGAGTATGTTGTTTGATTTCATTCATCATATTTGATGTATTTATTTCTTCAATTTCCCATAATTTTGATGAACTGAATGGTTTTCTTGACCATCGCGTATAGAAATCAGATAATATTGATGCAAATAATCTGACTGTCATTATTCTTGTAATAAAACATGGATTTTCTTCATTATTATTATTGAAATTGATATCATTTATGACCAAGTAAGGATCATTAATTATGATTTTAAATAATAATGTCTTGAACAAACGAATGACTCGTAGCACTTGATGAAGTGGGAGTGGTTTCTATTGAATAATATCAATAATTAATAAACACTTATAATCAACTTACTAATAAGTAAGTATCAAAATATAATAACAATTAAAAAAAATCAATCAACAAATCAAAATAAAATTATTGTAACAAAAAGTAAATTTGTATTATGATTATGATATTTTGAAGGTTTTAAATTTATATAACTTAATTAGTTCATTTGATTGGCAAGTAAAAGTATATTTTAATGCAAAATATCGAACACAAACAAGTATTATAGCATGTTATATAAAATAACTATTAAATATGAATACAGTTATCATAATAGCATATACTTATTTTCGAATATTATTGTAATGGTATCAAAATAATATATTATAATTAAGAAATACGGTACCTCAAGATTATATAATTCTGTATCATCCAAAACGATTAATACCATGCGAAGAACACTAGCAAATGTGACTAATGTAGCATAATTACCATTTGGAGATATAGTAGAAAACTCTTTATTCACATTAAATTCAGATGAAAATTTCTCAGCTGTTATAGAAAATAGAAATGAAAACCAAAGTGACTCTATAATATTATTTTGTGAGAAAGCTAAAAATGATATTCCGCGATATGGAATTGAATCTATTCGTGCATTAACAGCATGTGGGAGTATTAAACACCATAATCGACTAATTGATACTAACAGACTTGGGATTATTAGTGTTTCAAAACCTGAATTTTTTGAATTATTATTAATTTTTTGATGTGAATCATTTGAAAATGATGATACTTTTTTATTATTCTTATTTGTATTATTATTCGAATTCGTACCAAAGCTAAGGAAAGATGTTGGAAATATTGATTTTGAAATTGATTTTGATATTTTTTGTGCCCATTTTGATGTAAACCATGTTGATGCTTCTTGCTGTTCAGTTAGAGTTGCGCGAGCCACGCTAAAACTAGAACTATTTAATGAGTCTTGAATTTCTTGAATATCATTATTATATGATTTTGTCTGTGTATAGTCAACAGATGGGACAGAGGAAATAATACGTGAAAACAAACCATAAAGAACTGATTTATCGAAAACACTTAAAATTTGTTCTTGTAAATTTATTGGAATATTAACAGCAGTTGAACTAGTACCAATTCTACGCCAAATAACACCACTTCTACCATTTAATACTCCAGGAATTGAATAAAGAGTCAACCATTCAACTGTAGTTAATAAAAATATCTCTAATGTTAAATTATCAGTTATTTCTTGTTGTTCTTGTAAACTATGTAAAGCTTTATAAAGAATAATTTCTGAATTTGATTGATTATGATTTATTTTAATATTATTAATATTGTTGTTATTAGATTTATTTGCTTCAGTTGATAGATTTAGAAATGGAAATAAAGAGAATAAATTCCCAACAATCCATTGTCCAGGACTTATCACATCACCTTGACTGATTGCTGGGAATATGATTTTAGTTGGATCACTGATATGAATGAGAAAAGGCTGAAATAAAATATTTCCAACAAAATTACGAATGCAAATATTTGATAATGTCATTGTTAACATTGGTACAGTCCAAATATTTGTTATAAAATACATAATTCTATCATCAATAAATGAAATATCAAATTCCACCAAAAGGACACAAATATTAAAAATATAATCAGATACACTATATTCTTTACTCATTTGTCGATTAATACTATCAGTAAATGATGATATAACTTCTTTATCTTCTGATAAATTGACTTTCAACAAATTTTCTGTTGATTTGATGAAATATTTTCGAAAAGAATGAAAAATATTATATTTATAAATCAAAATATGTCTTATTTGTTGGAAAGAATTTGATAATTCTATTGAAAATTTCATTTTAAATGGTTCCCCTGCACCAATTAATAAATATAAACATTCTGCTTCAACTATAAACTCTTTTTTAATTGATTTGTTTAACGAGTTTTTCTTGATATTATCATTTGAAGATAAGATATTTAATAAAATATTAAATAATTTTATTAAAATGAATAAATCGGGTGATTTTTGAATCTCATAATAAATTATATTTTTCAAATGATCCAATTGAAGTAGTGATGGTTGCAAAACTAAAGAACAATATCTTGATATTTCTGCTGTCATATTCCTTCGCGAGAAATTGCATAAAAATATCAGTTGACGAGTCAACTGAGAACAGATTGCAGGTGGAGGTACAATAACTGGTAATTGTTTTTCATTTAGAACTTTATTTAATTTTTCAATATCATTGCATTTGTTGGAAATATCCAATAGCAATTTTTGATTGAATTTTCTTGCGATAGTTCTTCCTCTATAAAATGATTGTATTTTAATTGCTACCGCAGATAATTCTCTTTGTTTTAATCTTTGGTCCCGCTCAATTTTTGCTCGTTCCACGATATTATCAGGAGTTTGACTTGTTTGTGGAATAAATGAAGAGTTGGTTGAAAGAGATGTTGATGTGCTGATAGAAGTATTAGTTGTTAGATTATTATTTTGTTTTTGAGTTGCAACTGGTCGAGCTGGAACACGTTTCGATGGAACCTTACGAAGATCTTTATCAGTCGAAAAGTTCATGATTTATACAGCAGTACAATAGTACAATTGATCAAAATCAAGGTATAATTATACAAAATTACAATATTTAATTCTGGAGTTTTGTAATTGTTTTTATTATTTATTACAACGTAAAATTAATTCAATACTTCAACAAGCATGAAACACAAATATTGCTAGAAAGTGTTAATTTGTTAATTTGTAATCAGTTGAATTATACCGGCCGGTACTACCAAATGTGTTGAGAAAAGACCCCCCCCCTAAAAATATCTCCTCTCTACCTCCGTCATATATTCCCCTGAGTATTATTGTATTTTATTCGTACGTATAAATTTTATAAATGCTAATAAAACAATAATAAAAATAAAATATTGTAGAGATGAATTTGAAAACTGTTGCGACTCAAGCAAAATATGGGTTAGTGAAAAAATCTGGAGGAGCAACAGGTAATGTTGTAATGTTGTTGATAAGGAAGTGAATAAAAATTGATTTTAATTAACTAATTGAATTATATAAAATAATGCAGTGAAGGAAAAACCAGTACCTTTGAAACGACCAGTTCTTGCAAGCGCTTTCAGGGATGAATTAGAAAGCGATGATGATAACCTGGAGAGTGATAGACAGCGAGTAAATTTGCAATTACAAAAACGATCTAAAACTGCGATGGACTCAATGACAAATGCACTATCAGGTGCTGATGTATCAATTTATGATTATGATGGTGCATACGATACATTTAAAGCAGCAGAAATAACTAGTCATCCATTATCCTCCAACATGACTACAGCACCGGTAGTACATACTTGTTATAAAACAGTAATAACTAGAGAACTAGAAAATTTTATATTATTTATTAATATTTTCAGAAAGCCAAATATGTCAACAATTTAATGAACACAGCTAAAATAAGAGAAAAAGAAAGAGAGCGAATCTATGAAAAAAAATTATTGAAAGAAAGAAAAGAAGAAGATGGAGAATTTGGAGATAAAGAGAAGTTTTTGACTTCAGCTTATAAGAAAAAATTAATGGAAGCTGAGAAATGGGAGTATGAAGAAAAGTAAGTAAATATTTGATATTTGATATTGGACTGTTGTGATTAATTATAATAATATTTTACATATTGCTAAATATAGATAATAAATAATGAATAATAATATTAACACACAATCTTATAATAATAACTATTAATAATAATTAATAATATAGTCTTGGATACAATTATACTATTTTATCTCATATATTCTGTATCGTTATGATAAGTACAAACTCACCACTTTTACAGCATTTTTTCAATGTATGGAGCAGTTAACCTGTTTTTCATTAACAAAAAAGAATGAAATTTATCATAATATCATTACTCACATCACATTAATTATAATGATAAATACTTACTATCAGGATTTATAATTCCTATTGAAGACTGTTCATGATACTTATTTTTAATTCATCATTTCTTATCATTCTAATAAATGTATTTATATATAATGTATATATTATATAATAATTTTTTAAAATCAAACTAATTAATTTATAAATATGATATATATGATGAATAGATTGACTGCTGAAATTGAACAACAGCGAGATGTGAAGAAGATAGGAATGCAAGGATTTTATTCTAATTTATTAACAAAGAATGTTTCAATGGGTGGTGATGTTTCAAATGCAGTAAGTTTTTATACTTCAGGAAGTAATCGAAATAAAAATATTATTGATGAATCTAACTTACATAATAATATAAAATCAACGGAAGAAAAGAATGAAGAGTTAATAAATGATGAAATTAATATTATTCGAAATGATATAAATAATGATAATAATAATATCAATAATAATAGTAATAATAGCGATAATAATAATAACAATGATGATAATAATAATATTGTAATAGAACATCAAAAAATGGATGAAAGTTTACATGATAATTCATCTAATAAACCACAGGAACAAGAGACGGAATTAGAATCACAAAAGGTTTTAACAAAAGAAGAACAAATTCAACTTGCAAGAAGTCGATATCTTGCAAGAAAACAAGGAATTAAATCAT
Organism: Epipyxis sp. PR26KG; assembly: GCA_015144975.1. NCBI lineage: Eukaryota > Chrysophyceae > Chromulinales > Dinobryaceae > Epipyxis > Epipyxis sp. PR26KG. The sequence goes on along the minus strand of VKHH01007021.1, from coordinate 3,566 downwards.
AAAAATATTAATAATATTATAATTTTATATTAAATATTGTTATTTTATTTTAATAATATAAATTCTTCATTAGTATCACATATCAATGAATTACCATCATTATTATCAAAAATATTATTAAAAATAAATAAATATCTAGTAAAAGTTTGTTAATAAAATAATTTTAAAAGTTTATGGTTTTTATTTTGTATCAACCAATAATAATACAAATGAATACATACTGAAATATTATTTACAAAGAATAAAAATAAAAAGAAACAAAACATTCACTATATTCAGCTGTATCCCTAAATGTAATGTACTACTATACCAAATATTTGGATATGAACCTAACAAAACGAGTCACATAAATTAAGACATTTGACACCTAATTTCTGAAAAATATACGAAAGTTACAGTACAACTACAGTACAACTACAGGTACACAACATTTCTGAAATAAAATGTTTTAATCTAATAATATATTATATGATAATAGATTATAATTATATTATTATTCAAATGTCAACAACTCAATTTGATTATCATTTCTATAAGGATAATGGTAATAATAATCGCATGAAAACTTAAGATATTGTTTTTGTATATTATAATATTTGATTATATTTTACATATAAATTTTGAAAAGTAAATAAAAATATAATTTGATATATATATAATACCATTACAATTACATTAACAAAACATATAATAAGATATATTATATATCATACAAAAATGATAAGAATATATCATATATTATTTATATTACATAATAATATCTTCAACAGAAATGATAATATCAGATACTAACATCTCATCTTCATCTAACTTCGGATTAATTTCTAATAAAAATAAAAAATCTTGTTGGAATTCTGTTGATTTATATAATGATTCCATCAGTTTTACATAAGCATCAAAATAATCGAACTTTAAACTATTTTCATCCATTTTATTGTTATTATTATTATTATTATTATTGTTATTATTATTATTATTATTATTATTATTATTGTTATTATTAGTAGTATCTGGAAATGGATAGTTTTGAGTGTAGTATGAAACTGCAACAAACATTGCTGGAATATTCGCTATTATTTTCCTAATGCAGTTATCATGCACAATCACAGGCAAATTAACTTCACCAGTGTTTCCATTTGTTGCTATAGCCGACGATATATTTGTTTTCGGAATGTCATTTACATTTAACGAGCTATGCTCTTCAGGTGACGAATCGGGGAAAAGAATGCTTTCTGAAATCGGAGGTTTTTCTAATTGTGATGGTATCTGAGTAGATGAATGAAGATACGATTTTAAATTATTCTTCATCAAATACTTATTATTTTTATTAATAGCATCATAATAACCAACAAAATTATTATTATTATTATTATCATACGAAATGGCTACAATGCCACTGGATGGAGAATCATCTACTTGCGTAGAATTAATGTCCGTGGATATAATATTATCGTGTGAAGCAGATGGGGGTCCCAATTCGAACAACATATCATGATAAAATAATGATACATTTGGTTTATTATCATTATCATTATTGATATTATTATTATTGATATCATACATTATAATATCATTTGAACGAATAGAATATATATTATCCATAGGATTTACTTTGAAGTTGAGAGAATAGCACTTTATTTTCCTTAATGAACATTTTACAAGCTTCTTTAATCCTATATGAGACGAGATCATATCATAATCTTTGATTATGGAAATCAGTTCATTCCATGATATTGATTCTGGTAAAGATATTGCATGTGACAACTGGTCATTATTAGGAATTATAAAATTATTATTATTATTAATATTTTCATTCATTATATCGCTTTTATTAGAATTAACTTGTTGAACTCTTAATTTAATAAAGCTTTCCTCGATAAACATTATATTCCTGTAACAATAATAATATGATAACATGAAATAACGCATTATTGTTTTTACAATTTATACATCATCATATGATAAATCGTACAAGGCACCATAACAAATATTATTATATGAAAATAAATATCATACCTGATGGTACCATTGATTATATTATCAACCATAAAATTATTAAGCGATACATTAACAAACAAACGATTATTTATCAGATTCAAATGAAATTTATTGAACAGATCATTATTAATAAGATTATTTTTACAAATGCCATACTCGTATTTCGTCCGTTTATTATTATTTTCGTTATTGTTACTATTACTATTAATATTATCATTATTATTTTTATTATAATCATTTAGAAAAGCGAGGATATTAAGTAGTTCTTGCTGAACTGTATCATTATCGATTGGCAAATGATATTTTTCAAAATATTTAATTGAATTTATTAATTCACAACTATTATCAGTTATCGAAAGCAATACTCTGCTAAGATAATCATAATTTTCAAAAACAAGTTTGGCGAAGCATCCTGTACAATCAGTCACATCTACAAAACTTTTCTCTATAATTACAAGAATATCTAAATTAGTACAACACTTGCCTATAGAAAAAATAAATAAAAAAATAATGGTCTCACACATAATTGATTCACAAATCCAAGTATAAATATGGTTTATGTATTTACCTAACAATATATCATATAATGAAACAAAAAGTTGAATGTTGAAAATATATTCTCGTTTTGTTTGAGCGATATTATCAAATGAAATATAATTATTTGCGACTAATGTTGCAGCATGTATAATAGAGCTTGTTAATACTTGACTTTCACACCATATAATAAGTTTATTTATATGGAATAAGTAATGAGTAGAATCATAATCTTTTAATACATGTATATTATTGAAACAAGAAGGAGGAAATATTGCTATTATTTCACCATCTTTTGAATATAAATCAATAGTATAAAATTTTCTTTGAGTTAGTACAAAACGATCTATTGCAATTACTGAACCAGCCATGATTCGAAATCTTAAATTTTCCGCTTGTGAGCCCCATATTTGATGAATAATAGGAACATTTAATGATGTACTATCCACCAACAATAACTCAAGTAAACCTATTTTTTTATTCATACGATTGTGAATCGTTTTGTACGTGACACTTAATACAAATCCCATCATAATGAAGCTTGAAATAAATCTGTCGTCGTGATAAACGGTATTATGAGTTATCTTTTCTTTGGTTAGAGAATATTCATGGCGGATTTGTTGAATGCTACCAGACACATGGTTTGAAGTGACATTCACGGTATATTTGACAATAACCATGTGATGAATTTAATTCCAGACGGAAATATATTCCTTCTAAATAATCCTAATAAACGTGGAGAACAATAATTCTCACTGCTGATAATTCTAGTGATAGTAAACTGTTACAGTTTTTGCGACTTGCAACATGGATGATATAAGATATAAGAATTGAAAATTTTCAATCTCCAACTTCCATTATTTATTTTTGAAACATATGCAAGTTTTATCTATAATAAGTTTGTATATGTTCGGTATGTTTTTTATTTATGAATGAATGAATGAATTAATAGGAATTAATCAAACCAGTTCAACTAAACAAGAGGAACAAGCTAGAAAACATAACAGAGAGCCCTCTTAAGCTCTAGCTTCTTC
>VKHH01007019.1:0-13400 GCA_015144975.1 Epipyxis sp. PR26KG | reverse complement strand
GTAGCTTTTTCCTCTTGTCTAGTTGCACCTTTTTGATTTGCTCCGTTAATTTTTATTAATTCATTCATTCATTCAGTGCCTAAATAAGGAAAACTTGACTTATTTTTGGTAAAAACTTTAGTTAAGACATTCCTATACATAGGCACTAGACGGTACCGAACAGGCCCTAAGGTTATTAATTTATACTTAGTAAAGAAGCTAAAATTCGCATTTCCGAATTCGAGTCAATACTAAATATAAATATTTAATAGATAATAGATAATAGTATAATATATTAATTAATTTCTCATGATACAGAATTAAATTAAATATGGACAGTAAATCAAAGATATCAACAACGAACTGATTTATATCAATTATAGTTGACAAAATATAACCTACTCTGAACAATATTCTATGTTGTTGCTTTCAAAATAATACTGATTGGTGGATTATTGGTTTTCAAGTTTTCATTTTTTCATTGATGAACTAAGTTTGGTTTTAGATAGATTGATTGAATAGATAAATCAACAAGAATTAGTTTTTCAACTTATTTAATAAATTTTTCAACTTATTTAATAAAATGAATCATTTTTTGTTTATTATGTCTACAACTTAACTTCCATAATACAATATAATAATATTATTGTATAATGGTTTCGGAGTCTAGAATTCTTGTTATCAATGATCTGAACTAAGTTAGTATGCAAGTTTATAATTAGTTCTAATTATTATTGGCATCAACAGAACTGTGAAATGGGGAAATTGCATTGATCAACAAACTATATTTGAAGATGCTTTCAATCAGCTTCGTTCGTTAATCTTAATATATTTTATCTATTCAATAAAGCTCATCAATAAAATGTAACTTTGTTCTAGCTCAAAACTCACTGGGAATGGAATTTGTTTCAAGCAAGATTGGTTGTGTTGAGAGTCATATTATTAATGTTATAATATATTATACAAACAAGAAAACATAATGATTTTAATTAGACAAAGTCTATGAGCTTCGAAAAATCAAAATCGGAAGGTTTTCTAACCTAAAAAAGCATCACAATTCAAAACGTTAATTTCAGTTGATTTCTATTCATTTCATAGATAAGATGATGATGCATTTTGACATTTTTATTGAATAGAATAATGCTAATCCAATTAATAAACGTATCATTGTTCAGTTTACAACTGATTCAGGTTGATTTTTATATTTTCAAGCATTACAATGGTGTAATGTGATAGTTATATGGCATAAGGAATTTCAAAAAGGAAGAGCAATTTGTTAAAAATTGTTAAATATGTCGTCACCGAATAACTTAATAAAATTACTTGAGAAGTCTGATAATATAATAATTGAAAAAGCATTAGAAGTGCATCAAACCAATGTGTAATACAGCGTAAAACTTAAAAATGTTTTGAAAACAATGAAAGAGGAAATAACGTTGCTGTGTGAAAATAATCAAGCAAATCAATAAAATAGTATCAATTTAAAAGAATGAAATAAGAAAATAATTTCGATCAATGTATCTTTGTCCATGAAAAAATAACTAGTAACAGAGAATTTTAAGCTTCTTCCTCAACATAAGAGGGTTTGAGTAATACAACCATATCATTGTATTTCTTTTTCAAAGCGATTTCCATGAGAGTTGTGGAAGTGTTTTTAGGAAGCTTATGGACATCAGCACCAAGTTTAACTAATATTTTTGCGATTTCAATGTTATTAATTGCTACAGCATGGTAAATAAGAGTTTTTCCTTCCTATGTACAGTGCGTAACAGTAAGTAATTATAAATGAAACAAGTGTGCTAAGAAGTGAGTATAAGTTTTTACTTACCAAATCCCTGGCATTAACCAAGAGGTTCGGTGTCAGAAGAGCTTTTAAAATCGCATCATCTCCATTAAACATAGCAATAAAAGCTGGAATAAGACCATCAACATCCGGTTTATTTATATTTGCTCCGCTTTCAACCAAAAGTTGTACTATGTCAAGATATCCGTAATCGACAGCGACGTACAATGAGGTACATTTCAATTCGCCAAACACTTTGTTCAGCTTTGCACCACCTTCAACTAAATATTTGACAAGCTCAAATTTTCCAGCCGCAGTTGCATTGAAGAGAGCAGTACAGCCATACTATAAAACAGAAAAACGTAAAATGATTATAATTCACAATTATTTATGGACATTAAAATTACTTACTTGATCTTCGACTTCCAAGTCTGTTTTTTTATCCACTAAATATCGAACTGCTTCGGTCAGACCTTGTTCAACTGCTGATAAAAGAGCGTTTCGTTCAATCTACAGTAAAATAATCTAACGTTACAGTGGCTCCTAATTTTATGAGTTGATCTAACTTACCACTGGCATTTTAAAGTTCAGCAATGACACATCATTTTCTTCAAGGAGACTATTCGCACAATCAAAGTTACTAGCCATAATTGCATTATAAAATGCGACACTTGCTTGTGAACGTTTAATTATACTATTGATTGCATCAACCCACAGTTTTATGGCATCTTGTTTATCGACGCAAAACGTAACTGTAGTGTTCACCGTCTTCACTTCTAGAGCGTTAGGAATCTTTAAAGCGAAAGCGTAGTTTATCTCTTTAACACTAACGCAAGTGCTTAAATCAATGATGATGTGAGGTGGAGCAAATGGAGTATTTGCAAAATAAAGCTTCATCTCCTTCAGAAATGCATATCGATGTCGCCATTGACCTAAATTTTCTGATTTCTTTTCAACCCAACCTTGGATTGTGAATGCAGACTTTTTTTCATCAACAGCGATGGGTGAATTTGAAGTTTTGGGTGAAGTTGGCAATGATGTTGGCAACGATTCTTCAGTTTTATCATAGCTTGCATTTAATGGTGTATTCAACGCAAATACAGTTTTGCCAACCACTTGGTCTTCAATAGAACGTCTTTCTTTGGTTTCTTCCATTTGATTAAAGTATATTTTAATTTTGAATTGTGAATTTATTATTTGTTGGAGTGGAGTGGTGTTATTGCGAAAATTCAACGGAAACATTGTTCACACGTCACTTAAAAACGGACAAAAAAATATATCCGTTGTTATATACCTTTCATATACATAACATAGTAATTGCATTAAATATACATTGCAATTTACACGGAAATATTTATTGCTACGATAGTGGAAGAATAGAAGAATAAGCCCCCTGTTTAGTGTATGTTTTCCAGCTTGTCTATTTATATGATTTTGTAACCTTACTCATCTGATTGTTGCCAGAAATTTTGACATGTATTATGTTTTATAGAAATAAAACTTCCAGTAAAAAAGCTATTTTATGGTTGATGTTTTCAAAGCTAGGAAAAGCTAAGGAATGAGTCGTTTTGATTAAAGTTTTATGAAATCGCAAAACACATAACGATAAATAATTCTTGACTAATTCCGAATCGAATTCAAAGTCAAAAATACAAAAAATTATCAAAATGATGAAAAATAAAAAAAATGGGTGAATGATTGCAAAATATATATTGTTTACAGTTTCTTCATTCTAGATGCAAGAATTGTAACATATTCGTATTCAGGTAGATTAGCAATTTCGATTAATGCGGTAGTATTATTTGAAATGTGCTGAAAATCTGCTTTAGCTTCAAGTAACATTTTCATTGCTGCTTTATTTGCATTTTTAATTGCATAATACAACATTGTATTGCCACGCTATGAATAGAATGAACATTTAGATTTTTTTTTATTAATAACTTTCACATATCTTAATACTGTACCTTGTCATATGCATTTACATCCAAGCGATTTGATGCAATAAGAGCAGCTAATAATTGTAATCTATTGTTTTGAACTGAAATAAAGGATGGTTTAGATCCTGTCGCATCACATTGATTCACATCAGCTCCAGCAAGAATCAAAATTTTAACTACTTCCAAATGGCACTTCTCAACTGCTATCAATAAAGGTGTACAACACAACTTTCCACAAGTTTGATTTACATTTGCTCCTGTTGATATTAACAAACTAAGAATTTCGCAATTTCCTAAAGCAGCAGCTGTTATTAACGCAGTATTTCCATTCTGTTATATATAATAATACAACCTAATTATTAATTTATGATTATTAACATTAGATAACTTAATTACCGTATCAGTCGCATTAACAGGAGCATGAAGATCAAGAAGAAGCTTTACTATAGAATAATGTCCCATTTTTGTAGCATTGCTCAAAGCTGTCCTTTCAACCTGAAGAAGTCATACAAATAAATAAAAATTAAATTATATTCAATATTAATAACTTATAAACTAAAAAAACTAATAACTAATCGCTTAAACGTACCACAGGCATTCGAAAATGCATATCTGGGTGTGCATGATTAACTAATCGAACTATTTCATGCTCATCTTGCACAAACACAGCATTATAAAATCTTATTGCAAAAGTGACTCTTTCTAAGATTATTTGCAGTTTTTGAATCCATTCAGTTTCTAGTTCCTCATTGCCTTGTATTTGAAATAAAATTGTTTTATTTGTTTTTACTTCAATTGCATGACTGATTCCAGAAAAGTTTAATGAAAACGTTACTTCTTTTGCCGAGAAACATGATCGCAAATCAATAACCATATGAGGAGCAATATTAGGTTGCTCACTGAAAGCGAGATTATAACCATTTAGAGTGGCATATCGTGCACGCCATTGACCCAACCTGTAATTATTGTTGATGAAAAATAATTATAATTTAGAATTAAGATATTTTATTCAGCATAATTGACCTTGCACTTTTCTTCAAAACCCATCCTTTCATTGATATATTTTCTAATGGCATATTATCATGAAATTTCATCTCTTCGCTTGCCTCCTGATTATTTTTGTATACGAAAGATGAGTGTTTGGCTAACTCACAGTTATGATTTTTATTATTGTTCCTTTGATTGTTGTACATTGCATGCTTTGTTAAATCGTTGGTTGATTTGCTTTTAATGTTGGCATGTACGGGAGAAGATGATATGCTACGCGAAATGCTATCGAGACTCACTTCAATCATCATTTTTGCAATAAAAATTGTTCAGTGTGAAAAATATAAATTTTAAACCTTTAAAGATTTGTAGTGGCTAAAAGCTAATATAAAAATATCTACTACATTTACAGTACAGTAGTTGATTAAGCAGTCGATACAATAAACATTTTGAAGACAAATCACAGTATCCTAATCATAGTTTTGATAATTTTTTGTGATCTCTCTAAATCTCCAAATGTTGTGAGAGACAGAGTTCCGTTGCGTGGAATGAATGAATGAATGTAATTCAACCCCATAAAATTACCATTGATGTTAGCAACCACAATTATCTTATTGGATAGGTAATATAACATCAGAATCAACAAAATCAAAACGGAATGAGATGTTTTCTTACGATAGTTACTCTTCCCGTATTGATTTTGTTGAATGCTGATGTTATATTAGCTGCTGTCTAATAAGATAATTGTGGTTCTGGAAAAAGGGCTAACTATGATCAATGGTAATTTTATGGGGTTGGACGTTCAGTTGACCGGAGGGCAGTTGGCCCAGAGCAACATAAAAGCGAAGTTAAGTAATTGAACTTAGCAAATACGATGTGACTATTCCGGTTTTGCTTGGTTTATTGTGGAAATAAAGTCTCCCCTGCTGCTTCGCGCGGCTCGACCAAGCCAATGACACAAAAAATACTTTCATTTCTCCTTCTAATAGTATTTACTATAATCACTACTTCAAACATAACTTGAAAAGCTACTTTGATACTCTCGAAATATTGTTACAATCAGAATGATTTCATCGTTGCAATTGAGCAAATGTAAATTATATTTGAGCTACTTCGAGGTATCTTTACTGCTTGTTAACTACAACGATTACTTTCTGTGTAACCGAGCTGAAAAATATAACTAAATAAAAATGAGTTCTATTCTGATCATAAACAAAATGAATTAAAACTATAAGATGCCAAAAATCACACAAAATAATAATAATATAGTTGAGGTGCTGCATGCATGCTAAAGATGGGACCTATAACAAGTCAGCAAATTATGTAACAGCATTATTTACAAAGTAATTTAGTAATGTTGTCAATGAAACAAGAGATAATAATTTATAATGATATCAAAATATTTTTTGAATTTAAAAAATCATAAGCAATAATTAAATATGTTACTTACGCAACACATTTTTTATCATCATTATAATCTTTTTAAACTTGCTAATTTCATATCTAATATTTTATACACATTAATAGTATCATATTAATGTATGAATGAAAGATAATCCATCTAACAAAACATGGAACAGTTAATGATTTATCATGACGAATAATCCAACAAAAACTCATTTTCCAAACAATCTTTTTTTTCATATCATCTTCTCTCCAACTCCCAATAACAACATACTATCCACCAATGATAAAGAATCAACCATACCATCTGCAACATACCATCTGCTTGATACTTAAAAGTCATCATTTCATTACCATGCTTTACGAAACCCCCCATTATACACCATACTATATACTATTTTGTTTTTCATCTTGACTTCAGTTTTATCAAATTAAAAGATTAATTGATAAAATGGAAATAATGATGATTTTATAAGATAATTGTTATGATTGATCTAGTTTCCTATTGAAGGAAACTAGCATTATCTATAACTACTCTCTATTATGAATACAGCAGCAACGAAGATTTACTTTCGACCATTCACATTTCGAACCGGTGGGGTATTTGGACGTCCAGCAGCAGCTGCGCAAAACAAAATAAATAAGAATTAGTTAAAAATAAGAAAGATTTTAAGATTATTATTTGACAATGAGATGCAACCACTTCCACTTAAGAGGAAATAATGTATATTTTTATACCTTCTCCTCCCGCTTGAGTTATACGAGCTTTTTTCTCTGCTGGCTTCAAAATCTGAAAAGAGCACATCAATGTATCATCCACACTCATCATCGCACCAGCATTATCAAATTCTCCACAATAATTTGGGGCACTAAATATGGTTACTAATTGACGCCTTGCAAAAAATTCATATCCATCTTCAACCACCTGATGAGCACGGCAGATTAAATCCAAATCGTGTCTACGTAAGAATTGCGCAACAACATCTTCACCGAAAGTGAAGGAAACTCCACGATCGTTTTCTCCCCATCCAACAATGTCTTTGTCAGGATCAGCCCAAAGCAAATCGCAGAGTAAACCTGTATCTGGTATATCTAAAAAACCAAAAAAAAAAATAATTATTGTTTGAAGAACTGGGCGTGGATTTGCTTCGATTATGTGTGAGTTTTTTGAGTTACAATCTTACCAGTTGGTCTCATTATTCTCTTGATTTGTTCCATATTCATCAACTCAGGACTTAATCCACCATGCATACACAAGATTTTTTCATCAACAATCGCAGCAACTGGTAGACAATTGAAGCAATCAGTGAATGTTTTCCATAATTTGATATTGTACCTTCGTTTGCCTAAACGATTAATTATTAACAAAATTTACACAATAATCAATAGTGATGCTGTTAAATGTCTCACATTCATCGTAGAATCCGTAAATTCTGTTAATTGATGCGCACTCATGATTGCCGCGTAACACAAAGAAATTTTCAGGGTATTTAATTTTATAAGCTAGAAGTAAGCAGATGGTCTCTAATGATTGTTTTCCTCGATCAACATAATCGCTAACAAATAAACGCAAAATATAAATATTAGTGAAGTAAAAATCGCTAAAAAAGTAACTATTACCCAAGAAATAGATAGTTTGCAGTAGGTGGAAATCCTCCATATTCGAAAAGACGGAGAAGGTCATAATACTGACCGTGAATATCACCTGGAAATCAATAAAATATACGTCACGAGTGCGAAACAATAAGTTATACTAATAAAAAACAGCTAATACCACAAATTTTTATAGGTGCTTCAAGCTCCAGTAATACAGGTTGTTGGCAAAATATTTCTCGCGATTTTATACATAACCATCGAATTTCTCCTTCAGTTAGATTTACTTGACGGCCTGGTCTGGCCCCTCTAACGCTTAACAGTTGTTCAAGAACAGCGTCTATATCAACATCGTTCGTATCAGCCATTTTATTTTTAAACAATTTAACTAAGGCTTGTTTTGTTGTTTGCAAATAATTAATTTTGCCAAATATACTGTACTGTAATCAAAGTATAATTTTTTATATTTGAATTTGTAAGAAATTATTTTCGTACAAACAAACAACCGCTGTTGATGATTGAATCAGAAGATAAATTTCAAAAATGTATACAAAATGTGTAAACTCTGAATGGAGGTGGAATTTTACTGTCTATAACCACAATGAGTGATGCAAGTTTAGAAGTTGGTGCAATTCAATCGTTTTTCACGACGCGTTGTTTTGTTGTTGAATCAATTAATGAATTTCAAATGGTTCTTCAATCATAAATAAATCTGTTATTGCTGACAATATAAAAGTAAATAGATATTTTATAGATTAATATGAAGTTTTATTTATTTAAGCGTAAATATAAGTGGTATTATTTGAATAAATAATTTAGGTAAGATAATTATTTTATTTTTAGAAGTGTTTATGTTCAAACTGCTTGACCGTTTTCTCATTTTACAACTCTTTTCATTAATTTTGTATGTCATTTTTGTGAATCATTAGTAAGAATTCCATGAAAAAGCAACACTAATTTATATGTATTTGCATCAATTGAACTGAAAACTTTCTGGTCTGCAAAATTTATCCGTTGTAAAATATAGAGAGCAGTTGCGTTGTTTGCTATGTATATTTATTTCACTTTATTAATCACTGTATTTGTTGTTAACTTTGAAATATTTGACAACCTTACACGATGCTGAATCCATGGTCATCGACACCAAATGATGTTGCTCTTGCTCCATTTAAAAGATATTTAGACAGAATTGAATCACAAAGAGATATTCAGAATATATTAGTGGAGCAGCAAGCTAAAAATTACGGTGCAATAGCAATTCGCGACGAAAGTAACGAATCCAATGGACTTATTGATAAACTCAGGACAATTGATCGAATAACAATGATTTCTCATCAGGATATGCTAAATAACAATTTAAATTCCTTAAATTTTGAGACAGATTCAGTGCTGTCAAATGGAGCAATTGATGAGCTGAACAATCTTACTGAGACGCTAGCAAAAAATATGATTAAATTTAATAAAGATGATGTATTAGTCCATCTATATGAGCAAGTTTTAAATATATCACGAAATATAAAAGATGATATGCAATCTGAAAACAAAATCAAATTAGTTGCCAATATTAAATCAGCCGAGAAAAAAATAAAGTTAATTAATATGATAAAGAAAGATTATATTCATGACAATAAAGAGAGTGATTTTGATACTGACGCGGAACAAATATTACAAGAACTGGTTGGGGATGATTATCCATTATCTTATCTATTTGATATAATAAATGACTGTAGATCTCGATTACAAACCATTCGTCCCAATTCTTCAGGATTGACCAATATACCAATCGAAGATTCCACTACTTCTGCGAATAAAGCGATTGAGGAGTATTAGCTCAAATGATTATGAGCTACACTATGATGATGATAAAAAGGACTATTTTTAACCTTTTTATTGGTAAAAACGTCTCGCAGAGCTGTGCACCAATATATGTTTTTCTTGTGTAAGCAAATGCTTTAACTTACCCTTTTGAATACATGCAATAACCAATCACACTTGAGCTACTTATTCATCATCTTTAAATAATTCATTTTTAAAATTCGGATGTATTTGAAATATTGCTTGGATGTTACAAAAATAAATTCAATAAAATGATGATATGGACAACTAATTTTATGAGTCTTATAATATACACAATAAACAACATAATGTTTTAATATCATTTCTTTTTTTTAACTCATTGTGAGTCGATACTTTAAAAAGTTAAGTAAAATCTATTAAGAAGTACATTATTTTCATGATAATAATAAATATTTCCAGTTGTATCTATACAATTCGATTCACTGTTCACCACGGACAACTAGATATTCCATATTTTTAAGATATGAACTGTACTAAACTTACCTTCCATTCTAAAGGCTGACACGCATCCTCTGTATAAAATTAACTTAATGGAAAAATAAACATATTTTGTATTTATCCAATATGATTGATCCCGATCCAATAAATTGAATGGTTTGAATTGCAATCACTGAAATATTAGTTTAATATGTTTAACGACAACATAAACAAATATGAAATAATTCAACAAAACAAAAGACAATGCAAGAAAATCTGGCATTTGTCCAATGTATTTGAGCTAGTGCCGGAATGCTAGCATTTTCAAAACAAATTAAAAATTCAAATTAAAACATATTTTTCACATAAACTTAAATTCTAAATTAAATATATAAATGGACGACGCACACCAGTATTTTATGATGAATTGTTATCTAAACCATAGCGATAAATCCAATCACAAATCAATGTGCTCATCCCCAAACCTTCTGGTCCGTAAGGTTCTGCTGTTAACGGATTATAATGTTCGTAAATACCAGATTTTTCAACCAGGGTAATCCAATTATCGAAAATCATTTTCTATATAACCACGAGAAATGCAAAAATAAGTATTTTGATTGATGTAAATAACATGAAATATTATTTAATAGTGCCATTTGGTTACTCTTTACCTGTGTATTGAACTGCTTATGTAATCCTAAGCCTTCCATAATAAACCAGTTGGTGAATCCCCAAATAGGTCCCCTCCACATCAAATCAGCATCAAATGTAGCACAAAACTGAGGATCGTCCATTGCTACAGTAGGGATAGAATAAATACTATTGAATTTAGACTTGTCTTGTAATTGGTCAACAATAACAGACATTTTTTCTGCTGGTAAATTTGATAATAAAATCGGAAATAAATTTTGAACAGTATTTGCAATGGATGGTTTTTCAATACCATCTGAGTCAATAAATAATGAATGGAATTGTTTCTTTTCATCATCCCACATTTTATTTAGAATAGCTGTAGATGATAATAAAAATTGATTGTAACAGTATTCTGCTAATGTATTATCATTTAATTCTAATAAAAGTCTACTTAAAACTTCCCATCCTGATGCATACACACTATTCATCGCCAAATCTTTCATTATGAAAAAGTTATCCACATGTGGAAATTTGGAAAATGATTCATTTCGATGAACTATAGCACTAGTATTCCAACGATAAATTAACTTGTATGATTCAACCAATTCAATAAATTTTGGATAGAGTTCACTTTTGCTTGTCTCATTGACTTCAGTGATATATACATGAAATGCTGGATCATATGCAGGAGATGCGTCTAATCCAGTTTCCCAATTATGTATTGCAACAATTAATCCATCACCTAAATCTCGTGTATTGCGCCACCAAATGAAATAATCAACTAAAGGATACACAAATTCTGTTAAAATTTCTTTGCTTTTCTTCATCAATTTACCCTGCTTATTAAGGAACAATCATGCTCTCGAATTTATTAGAAAATATTTTATGAATTCATGTTTTACCTTATCTTCCTTTTGCAAAGCGGTATAAATTGCACGTAAAGAATAGGGTAAAACAGGCATTTGAGTGGTATCAGTAAATTGTGTATTTGAATATTGCAAAAGTATTTCCATATTTTCTTTAACAGATCTTTCAGACCAAAATATCTCTTCTGGTATTCTTCCATCTTTTTGCTGGAATTGTAGCATTGTTCTCATGTCAAGAACACTGTTCGTGACATTTTTGTTTGACCAAACTATCATATGAGAACCACTGTCCCATAACCATTGATCAGCAGAATATTTTTCAATCGAAGGTCTGTAAAAATGATACTGTTTGTGCCATTTTACACCTTTGCATTCATGTTCTTGTAGGTACTTGAAGCAATTGTTTACAATTCCAGAATAGTCAATTTCAACACTGTTGCTCAAAACGAAAAAAGAAATGAATGTTAAAATCAACATTTCTTCCCCGACTCTTGAAACAAGGCAGTTATTCCCGTATTCTTTATTATATTGATACTGTATTATATTGATCCTCCAATTTTTTTATTATAAAAATACAATAAAAAATGATGGATGAATTATACATAGTTATCGGTATACGGTACGGTATATGGTATATTCATATATACATAAGACTCAAATTGTTTTAATTTTCCTGTTTAAGAAAGCTTTACCTTTATAATATATATACTAAATTATTATAGAGACGGTAGTGTTAATAATTACAACTTTTTCTCCAATAAGTTATTGATTATATTACGCAAGTATTTGCATATTTGATGATTTGATGTTTGAAGTTTGATCATTGTCTATAGTTAACGTTCCGTTACGGCCCCGGTCCGGTTGCCCAAATAACTTTATTTTTTGTATGTAATTATATTATTAGACAATTCAATTAAAAATTGGATGATATAAATATCAGCTTATTGAAATAACAAAAATAACAAATCAACGGTTCAAATTTTGTTGATTTTCATATAGCTCCGTCTTTCAACCCATCTCCATTGACGACAGAAGTAACACTACTATCAATATTAACATCCATAACCGAAGGCTGTGGAATCTGGATTTCTGTCAACATCCCAAAAATAAGGTCCGTAATAACTGCTAAGGAGGCTTTATCGGGAGCGTTATTATTAAGTGCAAAACTTTGATACCAGCTCATAACATTATCATCTGTGCTCTTATAAAAGCTCCATTCTATGTAATTGGTAACAATTCCATAAACTGTAGAGATCTTTTCAAGTTCAGCAATAACTTCGCATCCAATTAAACATTGAATTTGTCCTTTCTGCATGTCGTCTTTCTTCGCTTCTACTATGCAAACTTTCCTGTCGTGATATTTAATTATATATTCGAAACGGCCGTTTGCGTGAAGATATACTCCTTTCATATCTTCCTCAACTGAAATTGTAACATCTGGAAGTAAGGAGCAGACTGAGAACAAGTGGTCATTCTTCAATCCTAAAATTGTTTCGCATTTGTCTAAAACACTGAGCTTCTTTTTCCTTCGAGATACAGTACTGTAGGAAAGTCGTTTGGGTAAATGGTAAATTAATTCGATTTTTTTAGATTTCAAATACCCAACCAAATTCTTAACTGGTCTCAGAACCAGCCATCTTTATTCAGCCGATCTTTTTTATGATATTTTTCTTTTGTGTTTACACTATAAAGAATCAATAAATCATCGTACATGGGATTTACTTCAATATTACTGATATAAATATTTTGTTAGTAATAATTTCCTTCAACGGTCACATCAATAATGATCACGATTGAATACCAATCATGATAACGATAAACTCAGCAAAAAAATTACTACCCCTATGTTAAGAATGTGCTTATGTTCAGAACTATGCCACTTTTTAGAAAACTTTAGTTAAGAAAAGCATAAATTGAAATAAATAATTATTGTAAAACTTAAGT
>VKHH01007018.1:0-13403 GCA_015144975.1 Epipyxis sp. PR26KG | reverse complement strand
AAAGAAGTCAAATCAACTTGAACTGAACCACTGTTAGATGGTAAAGTAAAAATATAACCAGCATACAAAGTACTGCCAGGAGATAACGTGATACTCGATGATACATCTGGACTTGTGATTGATATAGGCATTCCCATACCAGTACATGATGGCTGAGCTGTTGGAACAGAAGATGGAACTGGAGTTGGAACAGCACTTGGATTTGCACTTGGATTAGACGTTGGCACAGAGGAAGGAACTGGAGTTGGTATAACACTTGGATTCACTGTTACTTTTGTTGTGGGAACTCTTGATGGATTGAAGGTTGGCGCGGAAGTTGGAAGAGTTGTGGTTTGAGAATATGTAGGAATACTTGTTTTTAACGCTACAGTCCCTGATACTGAAGGTGACGACGTGGGATTAACTGTGCAAGGATAAGATACTTTTCTGATAGCTTTATTACCAAAATCACTTATGTATAAACTTCCGGCGGTATCTCCATAGACATTTATTGGGCTAAACAACAATGAGTTATATGAAGAACCTTCATCACCATTATATCCAGAGAATCCAGGTTTTCCGGCAACAGTTGAAATCAAACCTGTTGCTGAAGCAACTTTTCGAATTGCATTATTTCCTTGATCAGCAATAAATATATTTCCAGATGAGTCAACCCAAACACCTGAAGGGCGTAATAGCAATGCTGAAGTGGCTGGTATATTATCACCATTATAACCACCAACGGATGTGGAGCTGACATCACCAGCAATTGTATTAATAATTGTGCTTGTCGATACGGTACGGATTAAATGGTTAAATGTGTCCGCTATGTATATGATACCATTGCTATCACCCCAAACACCTCGTGGCTGCTGTAAGTCTGCAGAAGTTGCCGGACCACCATCACCACTGTAGTCTCCTGAACTAGCATCGGTTCCTTTGCCAGCAATAGTTACAATTATACCAGTATTTAGATTAACCATCCTAATTCGATTATTTCTTGTCGCTGCGAAGTAGAGTTGGTTATTAGTATCTAACCACATATCCTCAGGATAATTTAAATTTGCTGAGGTGGCTTGGCCATAATCTCCCTCATAACCAGCATTGCCACTTCCAGCAATAGTGGTTATGAATCCTGTATCAGCTGCTACTTTTCTAATACGGTTATTGGCTTGATCTGAAATAAAGATATTTCCCACGGTATCTGCAATGACACCCCAAGGCCTGTAGAGAAGAGCAGCAGTTGCAATGTTTCCATCACCAATAGGTAATGAGCTCGAATCAATACCATAAGATCCAACAAATACCCCTGTTTTACCAGTGGAGGCATCTATTTTAACAACTACATCGTTGGCAGTATCAGTTAAATAAGCGTCTCCGCTATTGTCAATCCAAATAGAAGTAGTGCCGCATGAAGAGTTGTAATATGTTGTGATAATTCCTTCACCACTACAAAGTCCAACAGAAGGCACTATGGTCGGAGAAATTGTTGAAGGCAAATTAGTTGGAATTTTAGTTGGTCTGAAAGTCGGATTTGAATTTGGTGCATTTGATGGACAAGTAGATGGGGACCGTGAAGGTTTATTCGTCGGTAATAAGGATGGTGTACGAGAAGTAGATTTTGCAGTTGGAAAATTTGAAGTAAGTGCTGTTGGAGACAAAGTAGATTTAATAGTTGGACTGTATGATGGTTTGGACGATTTCTCAGCTGTCGGATAAGATGAAGGTTTGTCAAAATAGTAATAACTTGGATTGATCACATAAGTCGGAGTTGGAGCAATGGTATTTGATTTGATTGATGTTGGAGTTGCTGTAAGAATCGGAACTTTAGAAGGCGATGCAGTAGGTGAAGCACCACACATTGATGTTAGTTTTCTAATACATTTGTTTGAATAATCTGATACGTATAGATTTCCTTTAGAGTCGCCGATGATGCTGATTGGAGAACTCAAAGAAGCACTTGTACTTGGTCCATTGTCTCCTGAATAGCCAGCTTGCTGAGCAGTACCAACTAAATTAACCAAAGTTCCACTAGAAACATAAAGCTTTCGGATTAAGTTGTTGCCCTGATCAGCAATATAATAATCGCCTACACTATCAATCCATACACCAGATGGCGATTGTAATTTGGATGAAGTTGCAGCCATACCATTTCCATTATACCCACTTGAACCAGCACCAGAAACGACTAAACCAGCAACTGTGGTAATGATACCAGTAGAAACTGTCACTTTTCGAATTAAATGATTTGCTGTATCAGCGATTAATATGTTACCAACACTGTCACCCCAAACACCTTTAGGAGTGTTGAGATAAGCACTTGTTGCTTTACCATTGTCACCTGAATACCTTCCATCATTGGATGTTAAACTTGCTCCAGCAATTGTAGAAATAATTCCAGTAACGATATTAACTCTTCTAATACGATGATTCAATGATTCCGCTACATAAAGCTTATCACTTGTATCCATGTATAAACCTTTTGGACCACCTAGAGTTGCTGAAATTGCTGATCCACCATCGCCTGAAAACGAACCTTTACCAGTACCGGCTATAGTAGTGATTGTGTAAGTTCCTGATGCAATTTTACGGATTTTGTTGCTACCATCATCAGAAACGAACATGTTTCCTTTCGAATCAAACACCAAGTTCCATGGATTGTCGAACAATGCTGAATCAGCTCTTCCACCATCACCATTTGCATCCATTGCAGAGGAAGGACTAATTCCATACTGACCAGCAATAACTTTAGTTACCCCAGTAGAAGAGGAAAACGTTGAGATGATGTTTTTTTCTCTACTAATCACGTAAGAAACTCCACTGGAATCAAATTGGCACTCAGAAATTCGATTGTCTGCTTTGTAGTAAGTTGAAATGATGAATTTTTGATTGCAGTCTGTGAAAGATGTTGGAGTTTGGGATTTGGAAGATTTTATAGAAGGAGTGAAAGTTGGATTTCCCGTTGGTACTTTACTTCCAAGAATTGGTTGCAAAAGAACCAGTACTACAATAATCGAAAAATATTGCTTCATTTGGTTCGCCTAGGCAAAGAAAGATAAAAGTGATTGTAAACAAGATTGAAGTGTTGATTTTAGGATACGTACGGTAATACCTGAAAGAATGTCTAAAATTAAATGATAGATGTGGTTAAAAATTCGCTTTATTTTAAACAAATCATCCAGATGAAGAAGATATGATAGTACTGTAATTTTTTAAATACTTATTTTTGATAATGTGTGAACAATAAAAGCCAAAAAAATTGGCGATTCTTCTCAACGGATCTAAAATACGTTTTGGTTGTTTTTATTTTTGATACAATAATAAATAATACAATAATACAATACAATACAATAAAACAATGTTATTAATCACGAAAATGCAGAGATGGAGATTAGTTGGGCTTTGTTTTCTTTTTTGAAAATATTGAGAGTCCCGGAGTCGTTTCGTACTTTCTGTTTGTTGATAATTGTACAAAAAACCAAAGCTTATTATAATAATATAATAACAAACTTGCCATAACTAACAGTAGTAACCTGATCCAAAATTAGTTAGCAATGTTAAAATGTTGCATTGTTGCAGAAAAACGATGATAATAATAGATGATGATGATCACAATTCTTCGATACTACTATCCTCTTATTAATACGGTAACTTTCATAGAATAATTAATTTTATTATTAGAAATAAAACATAAAAAAACTTATTCCAATTAAAATAATATTATCAACCAGGTGGTATAATCAAATACTTATTAACAGCCACCACGGATAGATGAATGATGATTGATTTTCTTCTCCATCATTTCATCACATTCTTCTTCTTCTTCTTCTTCTTCTTCTTCTTCTTCTTCGCTTGTTCTTTTCTGTTAATAAAGAATATTTTTTTACTACACACGCACTACTGCAACGAACGAACACACCACCAGCAGTCTAGTAGTAGTCTATAATATTATGAACTACTTATTTTGTTACACTTACTTACAAAAAGCAAAATTAACGAGCTGTATTTATTAAATTTTAAATTCACCACTAAATTAAGTCACTTTTGATGCTATATTGTAGTTGTTATTATTATATACCAGGACAATCAGATACATTAATATCATCCTTCTTTTTAATCTCAATTAAATTATCTAATTGTTGTTTTAATTCAATTGTTTCTTATTAGTAAATTCAATCAATCAATCAGTTGGCTTGGAAAGTATGAATAGATTGGTATAGTTATATTATTTAATTTTATTAATCGGTTTCATATTAAGGGTTCATTATAAATAAAACATCTATAATAGTATCATACACAACAATGGCAGGGGGGAGGTAAGATCATATTATGAAGTTAACGCTTAGGTATTTTACTCTTTAAAAAATCCAAACAATCATTCACATTTTCGCTTCTTTCTCTAATCTGCCATCTAATTTGTTCATCCATTAGCTGACCTATTAGTGGACCCTTTCCAATCCCTAAATCTGCAATTAACTGGTTACCCTTGTCCAATAAATGAAACGACAAATACATTAATAAGTTATTATTTATAGTTCATTTTTTTGAAATATCAATGATAAATTTGTTTATTATTTTTTAAATAGAATAATTATATTATTTTTTACATTCATGAGTGGCTTCATCATCCAGATTCCATCCAATCCTAAGTTCAATATATTATCATGTAACGCTTTGTATTCACTTATCAACTCCCATTCAGAATCACTAAATTTGTAAGAATAATAATAAATAACAGTTCCATATTATTTTTTATTATAAAAATTTATATGATCATGATAATAATAATAATGAAAAAGCACAATTTTATAAAGTAAATTATCAAAATATTACAGAAATCACTAGATCCAACTTACGTCAAAATGATGTCTTCGATTAAGTTTTTATTTTCATCTTGAATCATTTCGAGTATTAGTTTACTATGAGGAAAGTTGAATTTGTTACCAATTGCATCATCTTCACTAACACTTAAACTAACAACTGATAAATGATAGGCACATGCTAACGTTAATATTCCTTGCCAAGAATCCTTGCATTGTCTTAACAAAAGTCCTAAAATTGCAAATACTTCACTAAATGAGACAAGATAATATAATAATACTTTTATAAAATACAGACAACTTTCATATACCCGATATAATATTATGAAGGAATAAGTATAGTGTATATTGAGCTCATTCTTATCTGTTTCAGGACTTGAGTTCAACAATGAAATGTAAGCTAACATTAAAAGTTACCTGCACTTTCCACAGTAAATGACTCAGGTGAAGTAATGAACTGTATGAATAACATCATACTATCAATTGTCACTTGCACTTCTGATAACTATAATGTAATCGAAACAAACTCATATAAATATAATAGCTAAAACTTAAAATTAGTTTCCAATATTACGTACTGTACTATTTTCCATTTTCAATCCATCACGCAAAACAACCTAAATTTAAAATAAAAATCAACTAGATAATTGGTCATATAAATCAAATTCAAAGAACAAAAATAATAATAATAATTTTATCATAATCTTTGTTGCATAAATCATATCTGAAATGGGTCACAAGTAAAAGCATTAAATAAATCTACCTACTTGTGTAAAATGTATTTCTTTTTTCTTTTCCATTACAGCTAAGTCAGCTAAACCACTAACACATGCAGACCAAAACAAAACTTTATTACTTTATTACTTTATTAATTTTATCTGCTTTTGGTAGTAATTGAGAAGCAGTAGTTATCGTAACAACTGATTTATTTGAATGATTTTCTGAATCTTTTTTTTGTTCATTATCATTATATTCTTTCATTATTGAATTACTAAGATTATTATTACTACTATTATTATCGCCATTATTATCGTTATGAAAAACGGTTACTGATAATAAAGCATTTAACCAATAAATTGTAGAAACTGAAATGTGTTGCCAATCTTCAACTTGCAATAAACTTGACATTAGTGGTAACGCTATTCTCGTATTATTAATTATTGTACTGGAGTTCTTTACTTCTTGCACTGGTAAAACTATATTGAGAATACCCAACCTATTAGAAAAAAGATAAATCAATTTACGTACTATTTGACTCAAAGAATTAGCGCCTTATGATAAATACAACTTTAACTACCAATTGATGATCAGATTTTAGAAACTGCTTCCATGCACCATCGACAAAGAGTGCATTATTATTAATATAATTATGTAATGGTAGACCTATACATCAGCCCAAATGCCACTACCGGACGAGAACTTGCTGAATTTAACATTCCTTCACATTCTTTGTAAATTCTTTCTTTTGTTACCTGTTAGAAGATCATATAGTAAAACATAATAAAATCATTTCCTTCGAACAAAGCATATGATTATTACAAACCCTACTTTGTTTAATAATGCATCTTTTATATCTAGACTACGTGCAGCAGCAATAATGTCATTTTCCATTTGGAAATTAAATCGACTGGAAAATCGAATTGCTCGTAAAACCTAAAAAATAATAAAGTTATTAACAAATAAATATGAGACCCACTTCATTATTAGGCTTACCCTCAATGGATCATCTTTGAATGTGATATAAGGAGATAGAGGAGTTCTTATAACCCCTAACATTAAAATAGTATAAAATGAAAATCGTAATAATCTGATGATAAAAAAAATCATAGAATCATACCATTCTTTAAATCGGATATGCCGAGCTCAGTTAGGTCTTCAACCAATCCATCGTTAATATTATAAAATAACGCATTTATAGTGAAGTCTCTAGCATTCAAAAATTATAAGGAGCAAGAATTCAAGCAAAAATACTTTAAAAAGCAAATTATATGAAGTTTACCTTCTTAGAGCATCCTCCAAAGCAGTTCCTATTCGAATTTCAGGAATTCGGCTATTTTCTAACAAAACAAATGATATGAATCAAATTATCATGATAACAAAGATATCAACCTAATTTACTGTTCAATATCTGTTCTCACCAGCGTAACTTTCAGCTCGAAGATTAACAAAATCAATTTCAAAGCCAAGGACTTTCACATTAGCAGTCTCTAAATGTTTAGATTGATCAGGATTTGCCTTTAAATATATCGTATTTACAATATCTACTTATTTGATGTTAGTGGTAGCTAATATCTGTACTAACACTAATAACAGCTATAGAGCGTGTCTCTTCACCTCTGCTGCTCAAATAATCATTAACAGTATGTGCAAATTCAATTCCAGATTGGTCACTTAAAGCTATATCTATATCATGGCTGTGAAGATTGAGGATCTGTAAGTTGCATAATAGATATTAAGTGCTGTAGCACATTCATCATCACAATAAAATAATAAATATACTTTAACACATCATACACATACTGTACATACTGTACATAACATCAGTACAAAACCTTATCTCTAACCCATCCACCAGCAACTCTTAACGTTGTTGATCTATTTGCATGCTTTAAACTATCCATTAATACAATAAACAAATTACTTTCCTCTTGAGTTAAATTGATCATTATATGAATTTGTTGGTTGTTGGTTGCAATGTTGCAATTACTTAATCGGTATGATTGTATGATTAAAAGATTAGATTATGCAAAAGAGTATTTATGTTTATTCTTTATTCCTTTCGATTCTAGGGATTCTAGAGATTCAAGAAATTGGGATTATTTATTATTTTATAACTTTAGCTCTAATAACTTAAGTAAGAAAGTTACCAAACAATCAGAATCAATACTACTGTACTACTGTGTGAGATTTTCGAACGTGACCCAACAGATTTTACAACCTCTGCTGGAGCCCTTTTTCACATTGTTTGGATCTCTATTATTATTTGGATATTACGATATTACATATTATTGTTGGATGATAATACGTACTTCTGATATTTATATTTGATTTGAGTAAATTACTAATAATTTTTAGAGTTTAGCATAGCTAATAAGTTATCATTTAGACACATTCATCAATACTTAAATTGAACAAACACACAATGAATATGATAAAAACTAAAACATTTTCTTTCTCACACAGTAAAATTAAAATTCCTGATTCTTCATCTTTGAATATTTTGGTTGTTGGTGGCCCAAAATCTGGGAAATCAACCTTTTTGTCAGCCGTTATTTCAACAAATATATCTCACCAAAGCTCAATGATAAAAACAATATCGATTGATCTTGATCACTCCACGATTCACTCTGAAGGGCAAAACTTTCAAGGAACTCCAAGAAGTGGCCAAAAGTTCGTGGTAAGAAGTTTAATTTAAAAGTACAGTACAGTCATTTGTTCATTTTCATTATTAATCTTAAAAAGGTTGAGCCTTTTATTGACAGCAATCAAAACATTCAACAACCTAATGTAGCAGATCAGCCTGAAACATGTACGTTATCATTAAATTTGGACAATTACGATGGCGTGTTAAATATCTGCTCCCTAGAAATCGGTAATAATAATGAAAATGATTCAAGTAACCTCTCTGAATTTGTGAAAAATGTTGATGGAGTAATTATTCTATTTGATTTAACAACATTGAAACACAGTGATGTGGAGAATTCTTTTTTCTTTTTGAAAAGTTTTGTTGACCCAAGCACCATTCCAGTAGTGGTTGCAGCAACTAAATCCGAATTAATGAACAAATCACAACATACTCTAGTATCAACTGTTTCTCAACTTTCAGAATGGTGCAATCTTGTATTTCATCGCATCATTAGTCCTTTTGCAGTCAATTTACTCGATGTGGATGAAGTCAACGATCTATTGCGAAATTTATTAAAGATCATTCTGGTAGTACCAGAAGAAGATGATTTGGTTGAAAAAATTGATCGCACAAAAGATGAACATATTTCTCTTAAGAATGACGATGAATTAAGTGAAGAGTCTTTAGATTTACGCAGCTACAGCAATACACTACAAGTAAGCCTATACCTATTTCATACTGTAATAATAATTGTGATTGATAATTACCATTTCATATTGTTTATAATTATTATAATATTGTAATCATTATTATTTATATGGTGTTCTCCTCTTTTTGGCTCTTGTAGAGTATGAACAAGATAGTTTCATTATCACCATCATCATTCATTTTATTGCGTAATTTTAATAATATTATATATTATCATTATTATCAGAATGAATCAACTGATGACCCAGCAGCTAATTCTGGTGCTATTAATATCATTATTGTTGGCAATACATTTGTTGGAAAGTCTACATTACTTGCTCGTTATATTCGTGATTATCCTGAAGGGGGTACTTGTGAAAACTCTGTGGCCACTGGAAAACCAGAGGATAATACTTACGAACCAACTATAGGAGTGGATTTTAGGGAGATTATTGTTGCAGTTGAAGAACGCCTAGTCAAAATAAATGTATGGGATACTTCAGGAAATCCATCTATGAAAAATGCAGGTATGATATGATATGATATGATATGATATATTTTATAATAACAGAATTATTTTATAATCAGGAGGAATTCGTTTTAAACCTTTTAAAATATATTATGTATTATTAAGTTTGTATTGTGATCAATAATTAATCGATTTTATGGTCACTAATTGGTTACTTTCGTAGTTCGTACATTCTATCGCGAGGTGGATTGCTTAGTATTGGTATATGATATAACATCACGAGAAAGTTTTACGGCAGTTTCGACTCATCTATCAGACTATATTCAATCAAACCAACCAGTCGACTTACAAAGATTTCCGGTAATATTAGTTGGTAATAAGAGTGATTTAAGTGAAAATCGAGCAGTTCCTATTGATGAAGTAAGCATTTACCTTTTGATAATAGCACAATAATAAAATAATAACAATAATAAGACTACAATATTAACAAAAATATAATGATAATAGTAATAATAATTATTTTCAAACGTTGATTGATAAATTTATAATTGCTTTAATTTTTAGATTATTGATTTTTGCCAGTATCAACGTCCAAAAAATCCTATCCCTTTCATAGGTAATGAATGATTTTTTTGTTGCTAGCCTCTAAAGCTTAATTAACTCTTATTATTTATTGTTGTTTATCGGTGCAGAATGTTCTGCATCAAGAGGAATATCTGTTCACGAAGTTTTTATTTTGATTGCAGAATTATCATATAATTATTTAGCTGAGTTGGGATGTGTCACTCAAAGTGATCGTAGTGAAGGGGAGATTGGAGATTATGATAGTAATATCCTCACAGGTATCGCATAACATAATATCGCATATAAATATATATATAATAGTATCAAAAGATGACTTCATTGATTTGCTTATTTTAAAATAATCAGAATAATGATAATAATATAATATAATAATAATAATGATAATAATAACAATAATTATAACAATAATATTATAATAATAATAATTTTGGTTTGGTTTAACACCCAAAATTATCCAATATTTTTATATTACTAATATTATTATTTATGAAATTGAAAGCAGGGTATAATATAATCCTGTATATGTAATGCATCTATTATTATTTACATCATTATTTTTATAAACTGTTGTTTTCTTTTAGATGACTTATCAAGTCGTGTATCTCGCTTCGAAAATCCACTTGCTCAAAAATCTTTAAATCGTTCGTCTTCATCCAATGAATATGATCAAGCAGCGTAAGAAAATATTATTAATTTTCAAAAATAATTTAATTCAATTTAAAGCATAGAATTATAATTGATGTTATAATATATTCATATTTTTTAATGATAATATTTGTTATGTTTATTCATTTCTTTTTTTATTTAGCTATTATTCCAATTGTATATAAATACCGTTTCGTTTTATGTAAAATATATGATAATCAATCACTTAATGTATAACCATAATTATTACACGCGTAGTTTCGTTATTTTTGAGTTATTTGATCGTTGGCATCTACACCTAGGGACCAAGAGTCTCGATATCGCTCATAAAATAACTGAAAAATGTTGATAAAAAGCATTATAACTATAATCATTGGTGATGGTCATGTATGTATTTTGTATGAAACAAAAGAATTTTAAAATGATTTGATTATTTTGTAAAACAAAATTCTTAACTATACATACGAAAGATTTATCATATATAATATAGAGTAGCTCTTCACAGAAGGTTAATATTATGTTATTTGTTGTATTTTAATGTAGATTTATGCGACCGACACCAGTAGCTCAACGATCAAAAGATGGTCAATTGGTTTTTAAAGACCCAGCAGCAGTTGGATTAAAGAAAGATGGTCAAGAAGACTTTTATGCGTGTTGGATTTCTGCAGAGTAATTATTACATATTATTATGATAATTATTATGATTTATTTTATCATTTTCACATAACCATTCTTACTATTAAATAATGATAATAATGATATTAATAATAATAATAATAATAATAATAACAATAATAATAATAATAATAATAATAATA
The DNA here is from genome assembly GCA_015144975.1 of Epipyxis sp. PR26KG. NCBI lineage: Eukaryota > Chrysophyceae > Chromulinales > Dinobryaceae > Epipyxis > Epipyxis sp. PR26KG. The sequence goes on along the minus strand of VKHH01007018.1, from coordinate 2,054 downwards.
ATAATAATGATATTAATAATAATAATAACAATAATAACAATAATAATAACAATAATAATAATAACAATAATAACAATAATAATAATAATATTAATAATAGTAATAGTTGTTTTTTATTCGAAATAAATCTCAAATAACAATTTGGCCACGCTTTGTAATTTATATTATTATTATTATTATCATAACTGACAGGATATTTTTCGAGATGTTTTATGATTTAATCATCATATAAATTGTTATTTTGATATGTTTGTTATAAACTTTTTATTAATTTATTATTCTTATTTTTCAGTAAAATTTGGGATACATTTTTGGAATCAACTACCGAGTAAGTTATCATATAATAATTTATAATCAAAAATATAATATAATAATATTATTATTTAATTTCTGACAAAGGCTGTAATCGAATCAATGATTTGATCCATATTATTCGTAATAATTCTATTATTAAAGATTATTTAACGATGAATCATACGATATCAATAATGTAATTTAAGAGATTTTTTATTATATTTTTGGTAATATAATAATATTTTTTTATTTCATTTTAGATGCATCATTCCATCCATTAGGACGCATAATAACTTCCAGGATTTAACACCCGATGCGAATAAAAATAAAAAAATGGATGAACCTTCCGAAGCGCACGATAACCCTTCATGGTATAATAATAATAACAATAATAATAATAACAACAATAATAACAATAATAATAAAAATAATAATGACAATAATAATAATAATAATAATAATAATAATAATAATAACAATAATAATAATAATAACAATAATAATAATTTCTAAGAAAAATAATAATTATTATAATAATATGATTTCTTGTCGAGGTATATTATAATATTATTATGAAAATATGAATACTGTATTACTAAATAATAATAATAATTTATTTACAATGTTTATCATTCTTTTTAGCATAATCAGTTAAAAACTTTCTCTTTGAGAATAATGATATATCATGACATACGATGAGATTGAAGATATTGTATGGCTGGGGCATATGAAGAGGGTAAAGAGAGTATTATAACCTTAGTAAATATTGTAAATAGAAGTGAGAGCATAAAAGTTGAGAAGACGATTTGAAGTATTGAAGTGTTTTGCTTCACTTTTATTTGACATTATTATTATAATTATTTGTGGTATTCCGTAATAATATCATACCGTTATAGCGGTACCACTAAATTATAAGATTGTATATTTGTGATTTTTGGTACTCTGTGAAAGTTAGCTTATATATCATACATTATTATTATTATGAATGATAATAATTGTTTTCCAAATCATCATCTGACATCCTAATAATATTAAATGAATCATGCCAATATGACCAATATGATGTATTATAATCCACCCATGTGTCAAACTGTTAACATGTATCATTATTTGTCTTGTGACGGGAATAATAAATAGTAACTTTTTTGATAATGAAGAATATTTCGAAAGGAATGAGCGGAATGGAGACAGATAGAGAAGAAGAGGAGAGACAAGAATCGAGGATGTAATGATTGAATTAATTTAAAATGTGTTATATTTTCAAGTAGTTGTTTTATTTAAATGTAAATAATTGTCTCATCTGAAATAATGTGTATAATAGATGGTATCAGCATCATGTAACCTGTAAGTACTCAGTACGGTTAAAGTTGGTATACTGTTTTCCATAGAAATGTTGGAAATTTACTGTACGTTCGTTGCTAGAAGATTTGAAATAAAACTGCCCAAAAGGCAAATTTTGAATACATTTTTCCCTCGTTTATTTGATAATCACTTCAGTAGATCCTTCTCGTTAACTTCATAATGACATATCATATCTGTTTAAATTTGTAATTTAAACTTAAAACTATAATAATGTAAACAAATAATATCGCACATGATCGAAGAAGTGAATAACATAATAAGCAATAACAGCTATGCCCCCTCCTGCCACTGTATATGATTCAATAATAGATGTTTTGTTTGTAATGACCCCTTAAATTGAAACCCCCTTAAATTAAATAAATATAACTATACCAATCTATTGATCCTTTCCAAGCCCC
>VKHH01007017.1:0-13408 GCA_015144975.1 Epipyxis sp. PR26KG | reverse complement strand
GATTATTTTATTTCAAAATCATTATTATGCTGTGGTTGTGAAACTAGACATTTCAAACAAGCAATCCAACAAGGCCAATAGTAATAATAATAATAATAATCATTGCAAATGAATCAAACGAATAAATTTTTAAACTGAAATAATTCAAAAATGATAATATTCGAAAATATCAATAATTATAATTATATGAATTATAATGATAATGAGAGCAGACATAATAATAAAAATTATGTAAAAATCATATTACTAACCTTTAATAAGTTAATTTGATTAGTTGTAAAATGAGAGAAAATTGTTGGACGATTATTTTGCTGTATCACAGATATAGCAACCTTCAAAACACAAAAAAATATTATTATTATTGTTATTATTATTATTATCATTATTATTATTATTATTATTATAGTATTATTTATTTGATGTCAGCTTTTTAAAATCAAACTTCTTAATGTATTAATAAATATATACTATATGTTGATTTACACAGAACACAACATATATACTATATGTTGATATAAATTATGGTTGGTTTACACAGAACACACTTCCGTTTAATTTACATGAATATGCTGTGTCATATCATTTACCTCAACTTGAGTCATGCCTTCGTAAGGACATAATCCAGTTAATATTTCCCAGATCACCTAACATAACAACAACAATAATAAAAATTATGCTATACTAACATATAATTTTGAATAAATCAAATAATTTATTAAGATTTTATGACAAATAAAATGTAAATATTTAAATAACTTACTATTCCTATGCTATATATGTCAGCACTCTCAGAATAAACTGTACCGATCAAAACTTCTGGTGCCATCCACTTGGAAATAATATAATAATTAAGTATTCAAAAATATTATTATTTTAAATATTTATTTTATGATATTCATAATTTATTTGAATGCAAACCTGAATTGTACCAACATTTGCTGTCATAACAGTTGTAAAATCTCTTAATTTAGCTAATCCAAAATCACATATCTATGATATAATATAAATATGAAATATCACAAGTTATTACTACAATTAAAATCAAACTAATTATTAAATAAATATTATATCAATTTGGAATATTAAATAATAGACAAAAATAAAAATCTCAATTACCATTCATTCATTGATATAATGCTAGTCTTTGATTTACGAACATGGAGAGATTAGTTATAATAATAATAATGACAATAATAATGATGATAATAATAATAAAATAGTTTGAATTCAAATTATCAACGGACCAAACCATTGGATCTTATTGCTGGAATAAAACACAGTTTCTACATTGATTATATTTAGATTATTGGATTTTCAAATGCTGCTTTTGGATAAATAGTCATTGTATGATCGATATAAGAAGTAAGAAAGATATTTTAATTTCAACTCAGGAAGAAGAATTTAATAAAATAATACAAATAATAATCTTTATTCAACAAATGGAATTATTATTTTTAATTATAAATATGTTAGAACGTAAGTTATGTTACCTTTACATTGAAACTTTCATCCAACAACAAATTAGCAGATTTTAAGTCTATTTTATTTTTTTAAATCAATAAAACCATAATAAATAAATGATCATAATAAGTTAATGGAAAAAATGATTTCATATGCTGTAAATGTTTGTATGATTATTTTTAATGATTGTTTATATCATTTAAAGATACCTCTGTGGACAATAGGTGGAGTATGTCCATGTAAATAAATCAATCCTCTACAGGTGCCTTCTAACACCTTTCGTGTTGCCCAAGATGGCCATTGTGTGAAAGTTGGGCTGTTCGCGGCTGATCCCTTAGATTATTTTCAAGAAAATCAAGTATAATAAAAAACAAAAAATAACATTGTGATTATTATTATTGTAGTTATTAAAGCTATAATAATAATTATTATAAAAATATATAAAATTAATATTATTATTAATATTATTATTATTATGCCTGATGAGATTTTTGATCATTATTAGGATTAAATAAATTTGGTGATCGTAATGCATCCCATAAAGATCCCCTTGAAACTAATTCAGTAATAATTGCTCTATGAGGAGGATCTAAACAAACTCCAAGAAATAAGCATATATTAGGATGTCTCAATGATGCAATCATTGACACTTCTTCCTCAAATGATGATAATACTTGTTCAGGTAATGTTGAATTTTGGCAAATATTACTTAAAATTTTGACTGCAATTGGAGTTCCATTCCATATTCCTTTCCAAACTTGACCAAAACCTCCTCCTCCAATGACTTGAGTCAATGTAATATCATTAAATGACAGACTTGGTAAATTCATGTACTGTTTTTTAGCTTTAAAATCTATACTGTTGGATGATATCGTTGGGATATCAGATTCAGGATTATTATGGTTATTATTATTATGGGTGGTGTGGTGATGATCAATATTATTCGGATATTGGGATAAGGGTCGAGACAATATATCAAATCTATTCACATGTACTATTGGCTTTGATCCTTTCAACCCTAAACCAAGCAAAATGTTAGCATTCATATGCTTTTGGTCATAATTCGGGTAAGTATTGATAGTATTGTAATTATTATCATCAATTTTATTGTTATGCATTTCCTCCACATTTTCTGAAATTAGGTTATTATTATTTAAGTTGATAATATTATTATTTCTTGTTGGTTCATTACTCAACACTGAATGAAGGACTTTGTCCTGATTAAAATTTATTACATGAGGAATCATATTTGGCCTTGGTAAGGCAGTGTTAACAGGACCATTATTAACGACGTTAATTGGATGTCGTTGTCTAAATGCACCATTTGGATTGTTAGGAATGTAATGATATTGATAGGATGGATTCCACCCAGTGCCTCTCGAGTTGTCATCATCATTACTATCTTCTATCTTATCGAATCTATAGTTGCTGTTGTATTTTTTTGAATTTAGATCATTTCCAGTGAAAACGCCAATAATAGAATTGAAAACTGTTCGAATGAATGGGATTAAGCATGAGAATAACATATGAAAAATTAGAGTAAAAATTGATTCAAAGAGTACAGTATTTAGGGTTATTTTTATAGTTTTATTAGGTTATATTAACCGATACCCAATGCAGTGGTGATTTATAGTTTTATAAGGTTATATTAAACAATAACCAATGCCCAATATCGTGGTGAACGTCCAAATGTCCAAATACTAAAAATGAATTAATTACTCATTCGTTACGACGTTACGACACATATTATAGATTATGGGTATGTATTATTTTGCAAATCTTTAATTATATTACACTCTTTAATATTGCTGTATATCAGTATGATACAGCTCATACAGTATATCGGTAATTGAAAGATTGAAAGTAATAAAGCGGAAAATTACAAAAGTACAATTCAAGTAATATTATTTTGCGTTAGTAATTTTAAAATCGTAGTGATATGATATACATTAATTATATCACGATTAATATAAAAATTATAAAGAATCAGCGATAATGGAATTATATGGAATATAATAATAATTATTGCTTGATCATATATTCTCTCGTACGTTGAATTTTTATGGGGGGGGGGGTCGCCGTATAGTAGGGTTTTTGCTATTTTACCACCGAAACAGATTTAATTATTATTATATTATTATACTGTGCGCTACAGTAACTGCACTACAAATTCACTGTGATATTCATTAAGTGACACAACATCTAAGTCATTCTTTCATTTTGTTTAAGAATATCCTGGATATCTTCGTTCTTCGTTTATTCGTTTGATTTCTCTAAAATGTTACAAGGAAGTCGTCAAGTACTCTTCACAACACTAAGTACTGTCGGATTTGGATTACTTGCTAGTTATTATCTGTATAAATACTACTCTGCACCCAAAAAATTAGATGGTGAGTCTTCTATTGTATTTTTATGCATACCGGTAGTACTACAGTACTATTATTTTCAATATTTCAATGAACCAATACTGTAATCTGTAGTATAACTTAACTCTAACTTCTTCTTTTTCTGTAGTTGTTTTTGTGTTAGGTCAAGCAGGTAGTGGGAAAGGAACTAATTGCAATCGAATAGTGGAGTGCTTTGGTTATATCCACTTATGCGCTGGTGATTTACTGCGAGCAGAAAGAGCATCTAAATCTCATTTATCTGATTTGATAAATTCTTGCATTTTGGAAGGGAAAATCGTATCACCGAATATCACCGTTGAGCTCTTACGAAACGCAATGTTAAGGAGTGATGGAACTAAATTTATAATAGACGGTTTTCCTAGAGATATGGAAAATTTAAGGCATTGGAAAGAGAAAATGTCAGACATAACAGATATTAAATTTCTTCTTTTTTTGGATTGTCCAAATGAAGTGTTACTTGAGAGATGCATCGCACGGGGACTAACTAGTGGAAGAAGTGATGATAATGAAGTGACAATTAAAAAGAAATTATTAACTTTTGAAAAGTGTACTCTACCAGTTGTTGATTTTTTTCGTAGTGAAGGATTGATAAGAGAAGTTAATTCGAATCGTTCTAGAGAAGAAGTATTTTCTGAAGTTAGTATTCACTTTTCTTTAGCAGCACATAATCAATAAAAATAAAGCATAAAACTATTACGTATGTCAATTATCTTGTAAATAGTGTAGAAATTTGATATAATGCTGTAAAGTTAAATGTAAATTTAACATTAAGACTCTGTATATAAACTATAAAACCATTTTGTGAATATACAATCTCTCCTGTTCTAAATGGAAAAAATGAATAATTTTTCTTGTATCGTGTTTGACAATGGAGATCTAATAATTTATGAATAGTTGAATATCATCAACTCACCTCAATTTACATACATGGCGCATTCGGTATATTCTGAAACAAATCGTTATATCACCAATTATTTATTAAAAAGAAACTTCATTTTTAAATTTGAATAAAATTTCACGGCATATTAAGTTGTTTTAAATAAAATATATTGATTTATTAATATTTAAAATCAGTATGCTAATGGAATTTTATTTTCAGGATTTGTAAATCGAAATACAGTTAATGGTATTCGATAATATTCTGGCTTCATTGAAAACATTTCTTCTCCACAATAACTGGTTTCAATTATTCTGTTAGAAACAATAGTAAAGCCTGATAATTGAATAATATCTAATAACTGAGAATAAGAATAAGCAATTGCATTTTTATGATGATAATGTAAGGGTCCACTATTTATCCATAATCCGTCTTTTTTCAAAATATGTGAAATAATTGATAGATATTGTAAAATATTCTCAGCTGTATCAATAAAAAAGCAAGTGATAATACAATCAAATCTTTCTTTATGAGAATTACTCATTCCATAAACCTTAATGAAATCACCATATTGTACAGATAATGAAGTGTAGTCTTTGTTAATAGAATGTGGATTTTTTTCAACCCAATGAGTGATTTGAGGAGAGTCAATTACATATGGAAACATATCAGGTATAAATCTTTTCTCAAAATCCCAATCGTCGATTAAAGAATAACCCAAATGAGGGTAGAATTTATAAGTATTATTATTGAAATTATCATTATATTCATTATCTGTACTCGATGTAGCACCGTTTATTATATGATTCGGTAAGATCTTATTTGCTAAAGTTAAGAATGCACTAATCATCGCACTTGAACACTCATTTCCTTCAACTCTACAAAGGTAAGAATAATTATTTGAATGGGAATGATACATAATACAGATTAATATTATGATGCATTATGAATAATTTTTTATGAGATTTTATATCTATTGTATATGATAAATGAATTTTGGTATATAGTATATATTGCTCCACCTGAAACCGTATGCGGCTAACTCTATCGCAAGTCTGCCCAATGCTAATCCTGGAATTAATACTTCAGGTCTATATAAATCACTTGGTTCTAATTCATTCAGTAAAGCAGTAACAATCCCATTGAGATATAGTGAATTTCTTAAGTTTATTCCATTCTTAGACCAATCACGATTCAAATGGACAATTATTTGATCCAACGAATTATATGAACTAGTTAATGGACTTTTCTCATTTATTGAATCCTTGCTACGTGTATTAGAAAATGATTGATTGCTTAAACCAAAATTATAATTTGTTTGATAATGAGATGGTGTTTGAAGTATTCCATAGATCAGCTTGAACGATACTGGGTTGATCAGTTCATTTAAAATGTTTTCGTTAATTTCCCAACAATAAGGAACTTTATCGATTAAAGTTTTAAATTTATTATGTACAGAATTGTAACGATTTGAATCGTTCTGAATAGCATGAAAGTCATCTAAAGTTTTTGCCATATGATTTGCCATTGTATTCAATTCGATCATGAATGAGCTCAATCGATTTCGAAAAGTATCGAATGCGAAGTCAATAGATGAATAAAGAAGATAAGAATCATCCCAATGTAATCCAAACGCAACAATATTTAGAGATAAATAAGATGTGATCATGTTTGAACGTGTGAACAATGAAAACAAAATCAAATATAAAACCTCGGAAAAATTAGGCAAATTAAAGCATTACAGCGTTGATGACCATAAGATTTCATAGTATGAAATAGAATACTCGTATGAACACGACATTTCTTTAAATCGGAAATACGATAATATGATTTTTTGTTGTTGTGGAATGGGCCCTTTAAAAAAGAAACTGGGATTCCTGATTGGATTCCAGGGATTCCGTAAAGTAATGATTTAAATATAATAATAGCCAGCAGTTATCGAGTACGATTATTTATCGTCATTTTACTACAACAGGAATCCACTTCAAACGAAGTATAATTAAATGGAGGTAAGTAGTGAAGTAAAAATAGAGATGAGAGATAAATCCAGCGAATGATAACAATGAAATATTTTACAATAATTCTTCCAATTTTCCATATTTAAACTTGCTGGAATTTAACTAATTTATCGATATTTGAATATATGCAGTAGTGCTACTATAGATATTTTTATAACAGTCTTATTTTTAATTTAAAAAACTAGCTTTATTTTGAACAGACTCTTCATCGTAGCTAATTTATTTTCACTTTATCTTTTATCAGGTTCCGTACTCTAGTCCAGTCCCTGTTTCAAGTTATCCATCACTCTCTATAATGTTATTATTAGCAGGATTAACAAGTACTGCTGGATATTTTGTTTATCAAATGAAAAGTGGATCAAAAAATATTGTTATTGAACTATTAATTGCAGCAGTATCATCCGTCCTACTTGGATTTGGAACACTGTTCGCAATGCTAAGCTTTGGACTATATGTATAATGATACTAAGGAAAAATATTTTATAAATTAATTGATATATAATAAGGTCATACTATTTGAGTTTTGTTCAACTAAAACTTTCAAACATTGCTTGCACAGACACACAGTTCTCGTGACTTCAAAGTTCTTGCAAAAGCTTTGAAGTGTCTAATAATAATAGGATAGAGGCATTGAATCAGCAATTTCAATACTATTAATATAGTTAGCTGAAAATTGTAGCAGTAATTTTTTGTTGTTGAATTATCTTTATGTCGAAATAAGTTGCATTCAAATCTCAAATAGCGTGTTTGCGCATCATTTTCTAACCGAAAATAATTACCAGATTTTATTTGGTATTTTTGTAAAATTACCAAATAAAATTTGGTTATTTTAAACAATAACGGATTTTAATTCAGCATATAATTTCTTGTTGCGCAACTGTGTAATTACCAAAAAATAAATGGTAATTTTCAAAAATACAACGATGCGCAAACACGCTAATCACAATATTAAAATTTAAAATTTACTTTTTTCGCACAATAGGTTCATTCATTCATTTATTCATTCAACGGTAACTTATTTTAATTATTACAAAAAATAAAGTCATATCCATATTACAATTGTCAATTATCCCAGCTGTCATCAATAATTTGTATAATAGTCAGTCAATCAACCTACAGTACATTGGGAGTCAACTTTCTAAGAATGGTTACTGTTCTGTCGTTTTTTTAATTAAACTAGTAAACTAGGTTAATACATAATACAGTGAGCGATTTTGTGCTGAGCTCTCAAAAATTGTGTAGTTTCAATGAGGATTATTTATTCTTTACTATCAATTGCTACAATTTCTGTGCAAATCCAAATCATATCAACGTATTTTCAGTTTTCTGTTGGACTTGGTAAAACTTTTTCGTCCGTTTGTAAAAAGAGTTTCAGATTGCTAAATTTAAAAACTTTCGATGGTTTGGTTGAAGATAACAACTTTATTAGTCAAACATCAGTTCTTATTGTTGGAGGTGGACCTGCTGGATTAGCTAGTGCAATGGTGCTTTCTCAACGCGGTTGCAAAAATGTTACGGTATTGGAGAAACGAAAAGATTTTTTATTCGATAGTGATCGAGCATACATGTATTTGATTGATGGGAGAGGACAGCGTTGCACAAGTAATAAACAGTTCCAATGAAGACACTTTTGAAAATAGTTTATTTTTCAGTTTGTTAATTTCTTACAGACCTTCTAAATATACAGCAAGATTTGATTGATGGAGGAATCAATAGTTTGGATCTCTATAACTACACTATATTTAATCCTGACAAGACGCTGAAGGTTAACAGGTTATTTGTAGATCGAACTGCTATTGCAAAATACTGGATTTCTAGAAGTGATTTTATGGAGATTTTGAATAAAAATGTGCAAAAGGATCCTAACATTCAAATACTACACTCAACCACGTTTCACAATATAAGTCTTTCTCAGAATGGTCAATTATTGGTATGCTATTTCATTATAATGATTTAAAGTACTTTTCTCTTAATCTAAAATAAATCGATGAGACCCTAATTTGATATTCAACCTTAACCTCATTTCCCCTTCATGTGGACTTTGTTGGTTTTATTATTGTAATTTCCAATCTTTTCGTTTTCAGTGTTTAATAATTGATGAATCAAAAGATTTCTTTTTATGCTTCATTAATATTATTATTCAGGTGAAAGCCTCACAAGCTACTGCAAGTAATGGTTCCAAACTATTGGAGTTTGAGCCGAAGTTGCTCATTGGTTGTGATGGGATTAATTCTGAAGTACGAACTTGGTTGTCATCTATTGATATAGAAGGATTTAAACCAGTTTCATTTCATTCAGACGCAGCAGGTGTTCAATACAAAATATTGAAGGTATGTGTTATTATTACTTATCTATAATCATGCCTAATTTTAACATTATTTTGATACGATACATCAATTGTAACAGGTTGATGGCGAGCTTATTTTGAATGACACTATAGTTGCTCCTGTTGTTGCTGAATCTGGAAAATTTTATACTCTTGTGTAAGCTACTAAATCTACAATAAATCACATCCTAGCAGTGTGTCAGTGAAATATTACTTGCAATTGTTAATGATATAGAGGATTGGGTAAAGGGCTATACAGCCGGAATAGGATGGGATTTTTGCCCGTTAAGGTATTATTTATCCATTCATGATTGATTTGGAACTTTGATTATCGTACTTTATGATTATATTTTCTAATTTACAGCATAAATATCTTATGTTATTACTAGGGTAAAACAAGAACAGCCAATATCAATCGACTTGCTGGTCATGAAATTTGGAAAATGACAAATCTTACCTGTATTAAACAATACTTGCAGACGGTAAAAACCTTGCTTACTATATTTTCTATTTTCTTTTACTTCCTTTTCCCCGTCATATTAGGCGTTTCCTCAAGTTAATATATCAAGGATGTTCTCTGACGAGGTATTAATATAATGATCTCTGTTCGTTTTGATTTATATTTCATGATCGTGTTTTTTATTGACAACAAAGAATTGTTTTCATTCAATTATTAGTATTCAATATATCTTATATGTCATTTCTTCTGCAACATTTTAATTTATTCACTATTTGTCAGGAATTGGAAAGGTTTGCAACCAGTCGAGCTGGTATATTTCCAAAACCTCAGCGCACTAACAAGCTGTTCAAGTAAGATTGCATAATTGTAGTACATCCTCCGTTTCGAATAATCGTGAATCAAAACGGATTAGTTAAATTGTCAAACAAAACCCTTCCATGAAGGGGTTGGATTTTACAGTTGGTAAACGTGTTTTGACTCGCGACCATTCGGAACGTTAAGGATTATTTTCTTGAAATTAATCTTTTGTTTGTCGTTTTTGTAAGAATGTTTGGTTCAAGTGCTGCTGTGTTAATTGGTGATAGTGCGCATTCTTTTCCACCTGACTTAGGACAAGGTGTGAATAGTGCATTAGAAGATGTCGTGTATCTTGATAGGGCTTTTAAAAACAGTTCATTCATTCATTTGAAAGACTATTTGACTGATTTTCAAAACCATCGACTACCTGAAATAAAAGCTTTAATCAAGTAAGAACTATAGACAGTATAATATAGAATAATTCTTTGGTTAATTTCACAGCTTTTATATATTTTCTTGTTTTAGATTGATGATATTTGGATATCCATATCAGGTATTAATATTTGATAATTTCCACATTTGCATCATTTTAACTCTATTTTATTATAGTATGATCAATATCCATTACGGAATGAATTATGGAAAATTGGTGCAGCAATTCGACTTCTTTTAAATAAATTATTCCCGTTTGTGATTGATCCACCTGCTTTCCTCATGATTCAAAATCATAATCTTAAATATCAAACGGTAATGTAAATTAGATAATAATACTCTTTTATGTACATATAATATTTCAATCATTAAATAATCACTGATATCATTATAACTTTAACATCAATTCTTTTTATGACATACTATACTGTAGATTTTATGGAAAGCAAGAAAAACGACTTCTATCTTTTTCCTATCACTATTAAGTACTTGCTTTGGATTATTTCGATACTTTTTTCACAGATTAATATGAAAATATTATTCTTATTACATTCCTGGGTTCAATAGTAGTCTCAATGCTCCCATTATATTTACAAGAGGAGTTGTTTCAAGATACTTCCACAACAAAACTAATGTTATTTTCTCAACCATTTCTTTTAAAATTAAACTATGGAACTTCAATTCTCTATTGTCTCAATTGTTATGTGTTTTATTTTTATGAGAAGTCCTTTAAAAATAGCCCAGACTTGCTCCAAAAAATAACCTCATAGAGGAAAATTGTTTGGTAAGGAAGAAGAAAATTAAAATATATTAATTTTAAAATTAATTTTTGCTTTTGCTATTTACTAAGTTTCAAGTTTATCATCTAAAGCACTTAATGATAAGAAGCAGAGTTTGATCACTATTTACAGTAAATTGTTTTATTGCAGTAAAGTATACAATTTTTGTGTTCTCGTCGATGTTGTGAAGATTAAAGTTCATCATTTCAGAGGATAGACGGTTTACAATATGAGTTATATTCTCGTTCGAAGGTACAACAATGGTGTCAGTAAAACGATATGAACTTGCTCCGAGTGAATCAAACACTCTCACTGAACAATTAAGGTTGTATGACATAGCTGCAACTCCACAATGAAATTAATGTAAATACTTGCAGGATTTATTGTGTTTAGTGTTCTTTGCTACATTATTTTGCAATCAAATCCAACACTTCTAACACATGAACCAGCGGCAGCAATGCAAACGACTCCAATTCAAAATGAATTTAGCAAATTGTTAAGATTGGTTCACTTTTTTAAAAAATCAAACGATACTGGGATACATCAATTGGAAAAGTTTCTCTTGTCCACAAATATGGAAAATGAATGATGATACCGCTTCGGGGGACCTCAGAAAAAGAGGGGCCCATCTAATAATTTATTTCGTCACGCGGTGAAAAAACAGCTGTTTTTCTTCACTGCTTTGCAATACCGAGAAGAGCGTTTTTCACCGAGATAAAAACGATGGTCGATGCGTTTCGTTTATTGTATTTAAAATAGTTATTGATGTTACGATACGAGATTATTTATTATTGTTGTGGATTGTATTATCTACCCTTTAGCTGATGGAAAAGTCCTCACTACTTCAATCCAATCAGGATGTAATTGTCCAATATCTAGCAACAAACTATAATTGAAAATAATTGTATTTATATTTCCAATTGTAAACTCTCATGATTGGCTTAATGAAAATATCGAAAGTATATATGCATTTTAAAATATCAAAAAATAGTTTATCAAACAAACATTTTTCATTTAAATTTCAGCTTCATAATAAAAATATCGAATACATTAAATGAAACAGCGTAAGGTAGAAATTATAATATATTACAATAATATAGTCGAAATAATGTAATGTGCTAATGGATCATCAAAAGCCCTGAATATTTTCCATAACTTGCCATTATAACGGTGATACCATCATTGACGCTGCTACACTGTAAGTCTAGATGGTATAGCAGAATTAAAAAAATATTACATATACATACGGAAGAACATAAGATTTATAAAAATGACATACCGTTTTTGTTCTCTTGTAAAAAAAATGTTCTTGTAAAAAAAATGTTCTCTTTCTTCCTTGGCTAACAACTTACGATATAATTGTTCATGTGGTTCTTCACAATGTTCCTTTCCTTTAATGAGCTGCCTTCCCGATTCCAGTAAAACAGCTCGAAACTTATAACCATTAGTGTTAAGCAAAGTCCTAAAGCGGTCTTTAATTTTAACATTGAAATAAGCTCTCCATTGAAACATTTTTTTTCTGCCTGCTTTTGAAGAGAAAATATTTAATTCATCAGAGACCATTGATATTAATGTTTTTGATGGCAGATCAAAAGATCAAAATCTTATGATACTTATCAACAAAATAAAGGATCAAAAGAATAATAATCTAAAAAATGATACAAATCCTTGATCAAACAAATCCATCAATCAAGGATTTGTATCATTTTTTAGATTATTATTCTTTTGACCCTTTATTTTGTTGATAAGTATCATAAGATTTTGATCTTTTGATCTGCCATCAAAAACATTAATATTAATGGTCTCTGATGGATTAAATATTTTCTCTTCAAAAGCAGGCAGAAAAAAATTATGAACAAAGAGCAGCCATTATAGAGAAAGGGGGGATAATAAATTTGATATTAATTTAACATGACAACTTGATTAAGCAAAATGACTGTAAATGTATTTATATTTCGAATAATTAAAATTAATTTTACAAAAGATACATTAATAAATTACGTACTTTTTCTAAGATTAAAAATCAATTTTTTCTAGTTTTACATTAGCTTCATCAGAATCTAGCACATCACTATTCAAGCTTATCGATTATTATCATCGTTAACATTTTCAATCTCCATCTTAAAAAATCATTGAGAGTAGTCATCTTAATTTAAATTATTTGTGATATTTGATTTAGAAATTATATAATAATATAAGCCGTTTTTCTGTATGATGGGAAAAAATTATACCATAACAGCCGACGTTTTTATTCCGTTTATCTTTCCACTATAAATATTTCATTGGCTAAATCCATTCAACGCCGCAGCATAGAACTCATCACTCCAACAACTAGACGATATCAAAATCT
>VKHH01007016.1:0-13422 GCA_015144975.1 Epipyxis sp. PR26KG | reverse complement strand
GAAGCTTCCCAAAAGGAATTCCACAGCCTCTATCTTTTGCTCAACAGTAGACATGATGGTTGAAATATGTTTCTTATATTTGACAGTTTAAAAAAATATAAAAAACGATTGGAAGCTGACTTCTATATATTAAAGTTATTATTATTTTATTAGAATTTTTTCCTAAAAAAATGGGGGCTCTACAGGAAGTCCGTGATTAGCACTCATTCTCCGTCTCCTTTTCCAATCAATTTCAACACTGACATTTTTATGTTTCAAATACAAAACTAAATTCTTGTTTGAAATAAGATTTGCTAAAAGTGACTTTTTAAATGTAATGTAATTTTACAATTTCATAGATAGAAATTGTGTTCTTATCATAAGATTGTTTTTTTAATATTCATCTGAACAATTAATCCACGGAAAAAAGGAAAAAATATTCATACACTAAAAAACATCCATTGGTAAACTCACTCTACTTGATACTAATGCATCAACTACTTGATATTAATTAGAAGTAAGTAGTATTGATCATCGCATCTTTTGATAATATTTTATTATTTTGCATCAGCACGTATCATATGCTGCAAATAGGTTTATTTGTGATTGTTTTTCTATGGTCAAAGTTATAGTAATACTTAAAAAATAAAATATATTTATGAGTTAGTGGAATTAATTTTAAACCAATATTTAAAGGTTGTAATAATATTGACAAATTAGAAGCAATCTTGTTTGAATAAAATATTATTAATTGTCGTTTGTACTCCAATCTATTGGATTCGCTTCAAATTTTTTACGACGATGATCATGTCCAGATACTTGTATTTCTTTAAATGCTTCTCCTACACCATATTTTGGTGGAAGCTTTGCTGGAGGTAATTTTTTCAATTTCTCTTCAAAATGTTTTATTCTATCTGCATATTCATGTGGAACTCCATTATCGAACATTTCTCCCCACGATTCGTTCCATTTATGTGGTGCTTCTGCTTCAGTTTGTAATCTTTGCTCCCAATTTTTGGCTTCTGCTAATGGATTAATTTGTTTAGTTTTCTTTTCCTCAGTAGCCATCTATTATTGTAAATTGAAAATATGAAATACTGAATCGTTATTCAGAAAATTTGATCAACAGTATATCAAGTAATATTTTTTTTCTGTACCAAAGTACTTGTATATTATATTACTTTAGCTGCTGGAAACCTTTTTTAGAACAGTTTTGTTTTTATCGAAACGGTAAATATTTCAGTACGATAAGATTTTTGTGTTTCAAAATATATATAATTCGAAAAATGTAAAATCGTTCAATAAGTCGGGGAGTTTTTATTTTATATGGTTGTGGATGAAAGTTCTAAACTTTTAGCTTTAATTGTTGCAACGTTTCGTTGTTGGATGAAACGCTCAAAATACGTCCATAAAACGGAGCAAATAACAAATTGTCCAAAAGCATCAAATATTGTCTGACTGAGACTCTACAGAAATTAATTCAATCAATAGATATCATAAGGTTATACTATGGGTTGTGGTGGTAGTGTTGTTCGTCCAATTCAAGGCACTGAAGCCACTAAAGTTGAAGCAAGTGAGAGCATAAAAATATCAGCAAATATAAAAACAGTTCACGGAAAAACTAAGAACAAAATAATAAATGATAAGTGTCCACATATACGTTTGGATCATTGCCGGGATACAAAGAAAATTCCTGTGAAAGGAAAGCATTTCAATCTCACCTTAAAATATTGTTATGTATCACAAAGAGGTTATTATCCTAATGATTTATCAAAAGCTAACCAAGATAGTTACGTAATTTGTGAATCGATGAATGAAGATCCCAACTCTCACTTTTTTGGTGTATTTGATGGTCATGGTGAAGTTGGTGATCATTGTTCGTATTTCGCGGCTGACCAAGTCCCAGATCAATTTATCAGTGAATTGCATAAAGCCACCGATAGTTCTGGAACCGCTGATTCTAAATCACTTTACCAACCAATCAAATTAGATGACAAGAAATTTAGAGATGTATATTCTAGAGCATTTATGAACACTAATGCTGCATTACATAAATCGAAAATTGATGATTCGTTAAGTGGGACAACTGGCATATCGATTTTTGTTAAAGGAGACAAACTTCATATTGCTAATGTTGGTGATTCTCGTGCAATAATTGCTACTGACATTGATGGAAAACTAGTTTATTCACCACTTTCAAGTGATCAGACTCCATATCGTAAAGATGAACGTGAGAGATTGAAGAAACTGGTATGTACAAATCAATTCATCAACTTAAATAATCATTAATATATTTCATTAATTGTATTTTTACAAACCAGGGAGCAAAAATAATGACAATTGATCAAATTGAAGGAAATGAGCCAATCCATGAAAATTGGGGAACTAATCTTGGAGAAGAAATTGATGAGGTTAGCATAGTTATCATAATTTTAGGTCATTATTGTGATTTTCCAACTAATATAACTGTTGTTATTACAGGTTGGAGATCCTCCCAGAGTATGGGATAACACTCTTGAACGTCCAGGCTGTGCTTTTACTCGTTCCATTGGAGATGCTGTTGCTGAAAAATGTGGAGTAACAGCTGAACCGGAGATCCTAGAATGGGACATTTCCATGGACGATAAGTTCGCTGTGATTGCTTCAGATGGTGTTTTTGAATTTATTACATCTCAAAATGTCATAGATATGATTGCTAAGTTCAAAAACCCTTTAGAAGCTGCTAAACATGTTGTTGCTGAAGCATATCGATTGTGGTTAACTTACGATGATCGAACTGATGATATTACTATAATCATAATCAATTTTGAGGACATTCAACCGGTTGAATCTACGTTAACCAAAGAAAGCAGCTCTAATGCTAATCTATTAAGTAAAACATTAAGTGCAAGAAACTTGGAACATTCTCACAAAGTATTGAATGCAGATCGACCAGTACGAAAAGTTCTCAGTAAAGCGAAGCGTAAGGAAGTGTCTGAGAATTGGTTGGATGATTCCAATGAAGACACCATGGATTTTGATAGTATTGTGAACGATAAGGTAATCTTAGGGTTATAAAATAACATTAATCAAAGCAATAATATTATAACAATAAAAATATTTTTAATAATATTTTTTTAGACACCAGAGGAAATTGATCGTATTTCAAACATGTTAGCAAACAATTTTATGTTTGAAAACTTGACTGATGTTCAAAAAGATCAAATTTATAAAGTTATTAAACCAAGAAATGTGACTGCTAATGAATCAATCATTCGAGAAGGGGATCCTGGTGATGAAATGTATTTAATTGACAGGTAATTTTTTTTGAATTAATGATGATCATATTCCAAAGGATGTTGCCACTGCTGGGATATGCCGATATTCCATTAGATTGTTTCGATTGGATTTCATCCAGTGGTGGTGTTAGGAATACTTTTTATTCCTCAGAAAACAACACTGGAATCGTCATCCAGCTTCTGAATCGATGAAAAAATCCCATATCTCTACTGGATCTTTTGCAATTACTGAACAAGCCCTAATTGTATTTCTATTCCAAAAACTTCAATTGAATTATTTATCACTTTTTCTCTCGTTTTTTACTGATTTTTCTTAATTTTTTTTTCGTTAGTGGTGAATTTACTGTCTATAAAAGAGATGAAAATGGTGTGAATAATGCAGTATTTGTTTACACGATAGTTGGTTCAGCATTTGGTGAGTTAAGTTTGATGTATGGAAAACCTCGTGCTGCTTCAGTTGCTGCAAAAACAAATGGAAAATTATGGTGTTTAAGTCGTTCTGCTTTTAGATGTGTTGTTATGAAAGGTGCATCTAGTCATGGATCCAATAATAATAATAATAATATCGGTGATAGCAATGGTGGATTAATGAAAGTTTATCGAACAATCCCATTTTTTCAAGATTTAAATAATAAACAAATTCATCGCTTATGTATGAATTCAATCCAAAAATCATATGCAAAAAATGAATCAATTTTACATGAAAATGATTTACAATCATGTGATTGGATATTATTGATAATATTCTCTGGAATATTACGATTATTACCGAAATACGATGTTATTAAAAGACAATTAAGATCAGAATTAATGTTTATTTCATCATCAGAATTAGGAACGAAATATTCTGAAATTAAAGCTGATAATAATGCAAAAGTTATGATTATTCCTAAAAGTGTTTATATGGATATTCTTGGTAAGTTATTATTATTATTACTATTATTATTATTGTTATTATTATTATTATTATTATTATTGTTATTATTATTATTGTTATTATTATTATTATTATTATTATTATTATTATGATTATTATCAAATATCTCTTAAAACATAATTATTATTAAAAAACAAAATATTTTTTAATTCAAGCTGCTTAATTTCAAAAAATTTATATATATATTGTTATTATTATTGTTATTATATTATTACTATTTTCTTATAAATAATACATCATACAAATTCTTCTTGAAATCGTTAACTTTTATTATTTTTTAATTTTCTTTTTGATAATTTATTTCGCTTACCATCCATTAGATTAATCATATGATACCTTCAGATTCTTCATTTTTTCATAAATTTTTCTTATTATTTTTTATATTATAAATGATAATAGGTCGAGATGGTGAAGCAGTTGTTTCATCATCTACAAACTCTTTAAAAGTGAAAGGTAAAGGTTTAAAACCAAGTAAATCAATATTTAGTATGGAAGATAAATTACAAATCATGCGATTAGATCAACATAATAATGTGAATAATAAATCAACTGAAGATGTTTTATTAAATGTCAAAGATCGATTCAAATTAGACCATCCAATATTATGTTTAGATGATCATATGGGTTATATTGGTACATTTAATGATGTATTAGCGAATGGATTTAATAGTATTAAAGTTATTTCTAAAATTAATGCTTTTAAACATAAAATGGATATTCGATTATTACAAGAAAGACAATTTATTGCTGCATTACAAGCTTCAGTTAATTCAAATGATAATAATAATAGTAATGAAAATAATAATACTACAAAAATCCATTTGAATTATATTTCTTGTTTACCATTAATTGCTGCGATTTATTCTGATGAAAAATTATTATATATTATTTATAATGAAGTATTTATTTGTGATTTGTCACTTGCAATTGCTAATAATGCAATAACGGATGAATTGAAGCCATTTTATGCTTCATGTTTATATCGAGGGATGACAGCATTGCATGAAAATGGTTTAATTCATCGCTCGATTAACCCTTCATCTGTTTACATTACTGGAGCTGGTGTACCGAAGGTAGAATAATAACAATAATATAATAATAATGATAATATTAATAATAATATTAATAATAATAATAACAATAATAATGATAATTATACTTATTATTATTTTAGATATCCGATTTAAGATTTGCGAAGCGTATGGCTGGTCTTAGAAGCTATACAATCTGTGGCGATCCCTTGTATTTCGCACCTGAGATCATTAGTCACAAAGGATATGATTTCGGTTCTGATTTATGGTCATTTGGAATATTATTATTTGAAATGTATGAAGGGGCTGCTCCATTTGGTAATAGTGATACCGAAGAAACAAGTATTTATAAAGCTATTTCAGCTTATAGAAATCATAAATTGAAGAATTATTTTACTGAAAAAACACCAAATAATGCAAAAGATTTGATTTCTCATTTCTTAGATTCTGATGTTGAGAATCGATATGGATATTTCGATGAGGCTTCTGTTGTGGATCATCCATATTTTAAAGGTAATGTTTTGAATATATATTTTTAAATCATATTATTTTTACTATTATTATTGTTCCGATTCCGGACCTGAGTGAGACCGGGTGTTATATTATAACATTGATACAAATTTTTGTATCATTATTACACAAGAGCACCCTGTTTAACACCGTTTCCGGTGTGCCCTTCATGACCTTTAATAAAGTGCATCAAAATAATTATTTCTTGTGCAAACAAGCAATAATTCACATGAAATTTATTTATTATACTCAAATAATATATCATACTAGTATCGAATGTTTAAAAATAATAATAATAATATCATCATTATTGTATTATTATAGATATTAATTGGGATTCTATTACAACAAACTCACCAGATCATTTGAATATCCAACCAACGATTGATTCCGCTCAAATGTTTGATGAAGACAAAATCGAGCCATTTAATTCTGCTGTTTTCGATAAATTTTGATTATTATTCAAAACAATGATGATATATGTATTGCTGTTCATAATTTAATCTAAAATAAATAATATTAATTCTTAAATCTAATAATAACAATAACTATATTATAATTAATAATAATAATAATAACAATAACTATATTATAATTAATAATAATAATAATAATAATATAATCATAATAACAATAATAATAATAATATAATAATAATAACAATAATAATGATAATAATAATAATAATAATAATAATAAAAAATAATAATAATAATAAATAATAATAATAATAAAATAATAATAATAACAATAATAATAATAATAATAACAACAATAATAATAATAATAACAATTATAATAATAGAGTGTTGTGACAATCATATGATTTCTGAATGATGAAATGATAGTTTTTGAAATATTATACTTGGAAGTATTATTTGTTTTTCATCAAAAAATCCAAAATAATTATGATGATAATACCTATGGGGTTTTATTAGCATTCTTTCGAGACTATTGCTTTTATTTATTTTTGTGTGTGATTATTAATGTGATGATCATATTTTTATTTTTTTTTAAGATTAGAATATGATTGAAAAATATTTGTAATGAATGTAATTTGGTAGTAATCTTAATTGTACCATTATTATATAACGAATAATTTTAATAAAATCTTCCATGTTAACAAATAAAAATTAAATGTTTTCTCTTTTTTTACAAATTCAAAATAAATTATTAGAATAGAATATGATTTTCAGGAACTACTACTCTTCATGCCTTCATCATAAATAAGTTTTACATAATGATAATAAACTAACAACTATTTTAATTTTTAAATCTAAATTATTATTATTATTATTATTATTATTATTATTATTATTATTATTATTATTATTATTATTATTATTATTTTAATTTTTAATTCTAAATTATTATTATTATTATTATTATTATTATTATTATTATTATTATTATTATTATTATATTATTAATAATAACAATAATATAATAATATGAATATGATTATATAAATTTGGTTTATTTTTTACTGTTACATTGTAATTTTATGAAGAGTTTTATTTATTAAAAAATATTCATTTCAAATTATCGATTTAAAAATAATTACTGAAACAAAATACATCTTCATATCAAGTCAATAATTGAGTATTAAGTAATTAATGCCAATAGTTTTTTTTTGTAAAATGTAAGTAAAGTGACTATCCACGAGAAATCTTTGTATTCAATCTTAACTTCTTCTTTCTCTTCTGCAATTTATGCTTATTCATTTTCATTCTTCTTTTCTTCAATGTACTACTCATCCAAATACTTTTGTTAATAATATCCTCATCTTGATTATTGTCGGTTGAAATGTTTACATCAGTTACAATATTATTATAGGACATAGGCGCAACCGTCACAACTGGACTACTGAACATTTGAAGTATTTGCTTGGAAATAATCATTACGGTGTTAATCATATCATCCATTCTTTTAATTGTTGTTACAGGATTGAATAAGTTAAGTTTTAATTCATTGATCTTAATTTTAGGTTCTAAGAAATTGAAGGGTAATGATAGAGATGAACTGAAACAGTTCCTGTAGTTTCCAATAAAAATGGATTTTTTCTTGGTCAAGCATTTTATAATTATTCGGCTCATGACTGCTTTGGTTACTGTAAACTGTTACGTATTTTTAGTATTATTGTATTATTTGATTTATTTTTTAAACGGAGCTTAAATAATTTGTAATATACCAAATCTTATTAAACAATAAACCAATTATGGATGAACAGAAAATATTGCGAATCAAACTAAATTCAAAATAATTTAAATAGTTTGTGAATTTAATAATATTATAAAAAGTTATCCAGTTATTATGATTGATGTGATGGTATTTTTTTGAGACCCGTAGTATTCTTTCATTGTTTCACCCACCACCAATTCATTAATTCATTCATCCACCAATAATCCAGCAGCAGTCCAATAAAAATGATAGCAGGCATTTACAATTTACATCATCATATTGTCAGTTATGTTGGTCTATTGCTTAGTGTAGGCTATTATAGATTGTTATATTGAATTGGAAAAGAATTAAGTTACTGTACTTCAATGAATATCTTGACTTTCAGTCAAAAAAAAAGTTTTTCTGTGACAAATCTGGCCTCCAGATTAACAGTATTTCGTTTGCGAATCGAAGGTTATTGTATTGGTAAACGAGAAGGATTTATACCTATCCACGTTGACTATAGCCCAGTAAAGTATCGCCATTTTAGTGGACTGAACAAAACGAATCTTACCTCTATTGATACTTTACTTCGAATGAAACCTTCATTCACGGAAGAAACAGATGACAAAGAAGGTACAGTATACTGTAATTTACATACCATGATCTCGCACCCAAACACGAAGTCAATTAATTTATTCGTTTTTCGTTGATATTGGCTTCTTGTTTCTTGATTTTAGTTATATTCTGTGTATGCTATAATTTATACATTTATACAATAAATTACTTTAAACTAATAATTATTCTTTTTCTATTTAAAGATGGAGTTCCAATAATGGATGAAGTTGATGAGTTTGGTGACCCAAATCCATCTACAAAAGTAGCAAAAAAACTATTGCAGTTAGGTCGTGTGTATTATCGTCATATCGAACAATTACCTCCAGAGTTTCTTTCAAAACAATCTGAAATATTACAAAATAGAACTTCCGCTCAAATCAGGCGATGTTTGAGGAATTGGATGATTGTTTATGACAACGAATTACAAGAAAAATATCGTTCTAAAACTTTAACTTGGGGTGAATTACTTCCTTATAATAATAATAGTAAAAGTAAAGCATATTCTTATGGTCCTGAAGAAACGGTTGCATATGCTCATTATTATTTACCAGGAAGATACGCAGTAATGAAACGAATAATGAACGAAATAAAATTAGTTTCACCTGAATTCCAACCAACAAAAATAATTGATTTCGGATGTGGTCCAGCAACTAATGGAATAGCAGCCCATTATGTTTGGAATACTGTAATAAATGCTCAAAATAAATCAGAAAAGACAAATAATATAATGAAATATGTTGGGATTGATGTCAGCCAATCGATGATTGATGCAGCAAAAATAATGATGAAAGATACAATTCAAGATAGTATATTTTGGGATAAAACATCAGATGTTGTTAAACGAACAATAGAAAGAAATAATGAAAGATTTCAATTATCAATTGTTTCTTATACATTAACAGAACTATTAAATGATCCAACACGTATTGCTGCAACTCAATTATTATTTGAATTATTAGATATTGGAGGTTATATGATTATTTTAGAACATGGTAGTCCATTTGGATCACATACTGTAAGAACAGCTAGACAATTTATTTTAGATACTTTTAATAAAAAACATGATAAAAATAGTAAAAAACAGGATAAAACGAATTTTATTTTGCCACCAATCAATGATTACAATCATGATGATATTGGAGCATTTATTGTGTCTCCTTGTACACATGATAAACCTTGTCCATTAGGTCCAGGAGTCTATTGTTCATTTGCACAAAAGGTAAATTTTATTAAAATAATTTAATTAAAAATCTATCATATTCTATTATTATAATACTATTATTTTTAATTCAAACTTCATTGATTTATTTATTTTACGCTTAATTATAAGTTAATAATAGATAAGATTTATATTATTATATATTATTTTCATTTAAAATTATTTAAAATAATAATTAATTAAATATATACATCCAAAAATAATTTCTATATAATATGCATTTTTATTTTCCTATTATTTTTTATTATTATATTATTAGGTATATGGAGGAGTAATTCGTAAAGGATCTGAAGAGAAATTTTCTTATGTTGTTATTCAGAAAAGACTTCGAACAAAAAAATTGTTACATAATAATAAATCAAAAAAGGTTGAAAAAGACAAAGAAAATATTAATTATAGTTATGGAAATTGGGCTGCTGAAATTATTGATAAAAAAAATGATCGTAATAATCATACTCCATTGAATATTATTCAACGTTTTGTTGATACAGATGATGATGATATTCCACAATTAGTTGATAAATTAATTGAAGAGGTAATAATAATAAATAATAATACTATTTATGATAATTATATTCAGGGGGCTTTATTGATTTCTACACACCTTCAGAATTGTATAAAATAACTGTCAGTTCTAATTAATAGTATTTTTCTGTTTGTTTCATATTTCTCGACACGCTTTGAAAACGCCTCAAACAAAGCCAGTCAATTTGAAAAAAGCCCTCCAATAAATTGCGATTGTTCTGATTAATTATTAAATTATTTCTTCATATTTTATGGAATAATAGTAGTATTTTTAATTTATAAATCGTTGATATCATCTTAATTTCAGGTTGATTTTCATAATTATAAGCCCCCCCTTTATCGTCAAGAATGGGCTCGTTTAATAAGGTATACCCAACGACTGTAATAATGATAATAATAATAATGATAATAATAATAATAACAATAATAATAATAATAATAACAATAATAATAATAGTTTATATTTTTAAAATTATTTTAGATCACCTATTAAAGGATCAGGTCATATTACAATGGATTTATGTTTACCAAATGGAGAATTAAATAGATCAATCTTTTCAAAATCTAATTTGATTAGTATTCCATCATTATATACTGCATTAAGAAAGTTCACTTGGGGTGGATTATGTCCTATTATAGCAAATGATAATCAAGTAAAATCACCATTAGAAAAAAGACCAAAAAAGAATCAGAAAATTAGTCGTCTTTCAGCAAAGTTTGTTGCACCAGATGCAAAACAAGAAAATCTTGAGAAAGAAAATAATGATAAAAAAGCTATTGAAGAAACAGATGATTTTGATGAAGATGAGTTTTTAGAAACTATTAGTAAAAAGAAAAATCTTAGTGTGATGGATATTGAAGAGAGTATAATACAACATTTACAAAAACATAATAAAAATAATAAAAATAATAATAATAATAATAATAATAATAATAATAATAATAATAATATTGAATCAAAAAAATATAATAATAAATTTATTAATATAAAAATGAGTAAAAAAATATCAAATGATGTAATGAATGAAAATAATCCAAATATAATGATTGATTCTCCTGTATCTAATGTTGGTAGAAGAAAAAAGTTGATTATTCCAGGACGTCATGTTAGTAAGAAATCAATAAATGAAGATAATGAAGATGATGAATAATCGTCAATATTATTTTGATTATTTTGAATTTTAAATAATTATGATATTGTTTAAATCATAATGATATTGCATTGAAAATTATGCTCTATGTTATTAATAATTATGAATTTGAATATAGGATAGGCAGTTCATTTATAAATTAATAATGACATATTTTAGTATTGTTATTCGATAAACAAAAGTCTAAATGAAGTATTTAAATTACTTACAGTTCTTACTGACTTACTTATGTAACTTATTAAATCATCATGTTACTTAATCTTCAACTTTTTCATAATTGATGATATTTCATTTCATTGTGTATTATTTTAAAGTAGCTGAGAATGTTAGATTAACTTAATGTATGTTGCAGTAGTGGGTATGTCAGATGTTAATTATATTATGCTTAATAAATAGTAACACCATTACAACACTACCCATCCCTAATAGTTCTCCCCAAACTACCGCGTGGTCTTCTCTCTTCCACAATGCGATTGGAATAATAACATATATATACAGTTATTATACTATGAGTGATGAATAAATTTATGATGAAATAGAGAATATAAGTAATTCAATCAACTTCTTTATTATAATAGCAAAATTTTGTATTCATTAATTTTGAATTGTTTTTATAATTTAGTTTGTTGCGCTTTTTAAAACGAATGAATCACTGATTTATAAATAAAGTTTTATTAACAATTTATAGGGATACCATTCATTCATTCATTCATTTACATGAATGAATGAATGAATTATAAATTATATAAGTTATTATTATAAACTATCATTTTATCATTTTATTCCAAAGGTGTATTAAAATTATTTAAGGTTAAAGTCAATGCAAGTTATAAGATATTTCAATAGCATAATGTATGCTTTCTCATATTGAAATGATTTAATATATATATATATAAATTACAGTATATATACAGTATATCCATACTTCCGACTTCCTACGCAAATGATTGGATCACATTCGTCAAGCAAAACTATACCTCCAAAAGAGATTTATATACAGTATGGAAAGCACAGTTTTTCGCTGTTAGTGGATTGGAGTGTTGGTATAGGAGGCGATTACTGGCCAGCCGCTGATCAATTTTGTCACTTAATAAGTAATAGAAATGACGAATTATCTCTATTTTTTACTAATCTATTCAATAATAAAACCTGTTTGGAATTGGGGAGTGGAAATGGTCTTGTTTCAATACTGATAAATAGGCAGTATAATCCAAGTAAAATAATAACAACTGATTTAATATCACATGTGAGTTTGATACAGCTGAACATTGATAAAAATAATGGTAGTATTGATGTGAAAAATGACCACGAACAAATTCCGCTTAACCGAATAGTTGCTGTTGATTATGACTGGTTAGAAGGTTCAAGTGTGCTTCAAAGCACTTATGATATTATAATAGCTTTAGAATGGTAAGAAATTACTATGAATGTTATTAATTATTAAACCATTCAAAATTTACTGTTAATAAAAATAAAATTTATCTTAACTGAATTTATTATTCAAATTTATTTAATATCATTATTTATGTTTATATGGATAGTGTGTATCGTGATGAGTTGTATGAACCATTAGTCAAGTCAATTCTTGTGAACAGTCACTCTGATACGATAACATTTGTTGGCTTAACAAAATCATTTGCAAAACCGTCATTTTTTCGTATCCTTAAAGATTTTGGCTTATTATATCGCAAAATTCCTTTTAAATTCTTTAAAACGTTAGCTGATTATGGGGTTGAAAATAATCTTAATAATAAAATATTTGCTGATGAAAATATTGGATTGTTTATTGTTTATAAAGCTCGATGATATGGTATCTATTATAATATATTTTCATTGACTCTAATGTATATGCATATATGCTTATATAATCATTTGTTATGATTATGGACCGTCCAAATGTTTCATTCATTCATTCAATATGAATACATTAAAATTATAATATTTCATTGGCTAAATCCATTCAACGCCGCAGCATAGAACTCATCACTCCAACAACTAGACGACATCAAAATCT
>VKHH01007015.1:0-13427 GCA_015144975.1 Epipyxis sp. PR26KG | reverse complement strand
AATAATAATAATAATAATAACAATAATAATAATAATAATAATAATAATAATAATAACAATAATAATAATGATAATAACAATAATAACAAGAATAATAATAATAATAATAATAACGACATGACTAATCCTCATAATATTCCTATAATCGATGCTTTTACAAATATTCGAAATCAATTATATTATACATCATTCTGGAAATGTTTCTCGAATATGGTCATTGCGAATGATGAGATTCATTGTGTAGAATTTATTGAATGTTTAAGAAATTTTATTATTCAATTTTCAGAAAATGATAATATTTGTTCTTATATTTATGAAGAATTATATAAAGGATTATTACCATTGACAATACAAAACAATATTATTGGCTTTAATAATATTACAATTACTGAAAATCAAGATAATAATTATGATATTTTAAAAAATAATATTAACTCAATTATTAAAGTAATTAATTGTATTACATCTATTGGAAATGAATTAATTATATATCAAAATCAATCATGGAAAACAATAATAAAACGAAAAATTATTGCATTATTATCATTTTATTTATCATTAATAGAATCATATAATAAAGATATGATAGTAATCGACCTAAAAAATCCAATTCCACCACAAATGCCAATAATTAATCTTACTATTATTAGTAATATTTTATTAATAATTCAAAATGAATTTATTTTAACACCAGAAATTATTCAATTATTAATTAAAATCGAAAAATTTCATCAATTAAATATGATATGGTATGATTATAATTTTAATAATGATAACAATAATAATAACAATAATAATAATAATAATAATAATAATAATAATGAACATTTTATTATTAATAATATTATTAATTTAGAAAATATTATATGTTGTTTATGTAAACTACCATTATTATGGGATTTTATATCATTTTCTAACTTATACGAACACTCCTTATTATTATTAAATCAAATAATAATAAATGATACCATTCATATTGATTATTATTTTGATTCAATTAATAAAATTATTCATTTTTCAGCAAATATTATTCATCAATCAAATAATAATATGATATCATATGTAATAACTATTATAAATATAATAAAAAATATTAATAAAAAATTAGAAAATCTAAAAAATAATAATTATAGTATTGATTTTTTTATTAGTATTATTTATTTTTTACATAATTTTCATTCTCATTTATTTTTATATGAATATTTTATTACTATTATTAATGAAATTTGTTCTTCTATAATATTAATTAATTATAATTTTGATATAAAAAATCAATTTGAAAATAATATAAATGATAATAATAATGATAATAAAATGAATAAATTAACAATGAATCAATTTATTCGTATGATACATTCTTTAGAAGGGCTAACTTATTTTTTTATGAAAGTAACTTATACTAATAATCCTATCCAATCATTTTATTCTAAAAAGAATAATAATATTATAATACATGAACAATCATATGATATAATAATAAATATTATTACAATAATATCAATAATATTAACTCATTCAATTGATTATTTAATAATTATTACAGCAGAATATACATCATCATTTATACAATGGATTATGACTTGTACACAATCCCTTGCTAAAATCTGTTATGTAAATAATATCGCACTTTCAACAAATAATTTATTTAAAAAATTTATACCAAATTTTTGTTTAAAATTAGGAATTTGGATTATGAAAAATGTTGATATTTGGAATAATCATGATAATATTGTGTATGAAATGTTCATAATAATTGATTCTTTACGAATTATTATGCATTTCATCCATAATTCCAACCATAGTTTATTACGATTATTTCAAAAAATTAATTTATTATTTAAAAGTAATAATAATAATGATAATAATAATAATATTTTATTTACTTACATTCCACTTTTTTATAATCATACAACATTATTATCAAAAACTATCCATTCATTAAACAATAATAATAGTTTACAAATAATAATTATAGAAATTGAAAATATGATTATTTCATTTGTAAAAGAAACTTTATCAAAAAAGAATATACATGCTTGGTTAGATATGAATGAAAGAGTTATTATTAATGGAAATTTAGCTTTAATTGCTTTGAAAAGAAATGACATTAAATATAATAATCATTATTTAATAATTCAATTGCAATTATTATTTGGAAATGATTATATCAACATAGCAAATAATATAAATAATAATAACGATAATAATAATAATAACAATAATAATAATAATAATAATAGTAATAATAATAGTAATAGTAATAGTAATAATAACAATAATAATAATATTAATAATAATAATAATAATAATAATAACAATAATAATAATAATATTAATAATAATAATAATAATAACAATAATAATAATAATAATAATAATAATAGTAATAATAATAGTAATAATAATAGTAATAGTAATAATAACAATAATAATAATATTAATAATAATAATAATAGCATCCAGTCAACGTATCAAACAGATTATGATGTAGATATCAGATTTGTCACTATTAAGATGCCTAATAATCTCCCTTCAGATCATGATAAATCATTATCAATAGAATCGATCGATTGTGACTCTTCTCAATACTTATTAAATCTCATCAAAAACAATATTTTCATTCAAATTATTGAAATATTATATAATGAAGATTTAATCAAATAAATATAATAATTAAAATCTAAACTAATTGAGAGTTAATTAAATGAATATTTGTTGTTGTCAATAATTTTATTATTTATTCCATTTCTTTATAAATATTATGTTATTATGGTGGAGTGCTATTGAGATGTTAGGGTTGATTGCAAAACCGTCGAGTTTCTTCCATTCATCAATAAGTAAAAATTCATTCATTCATGCAATTAGGGTGCCTCAAAAAAATTGATAATATCTCATTGGCGATAATTATTATTATGAATGAGATAGGATGGAAGGAATGGATAAATTAAGAAGAATGTATTAATTAAGTTTTGATTGAATTTATGGATGAAACTTACTTTCTTTTAATTAATTAATTAATAATAACGGTATACGATACCTGGATACGAGTATAGTATTATATTTTATTAACTATATGGAGATACTATAAGCTCTACTACAGCTCTTACGAATACAATAAGCCCATATGATATGAATACTTTTGCAATCTTGAAAAATTATTATAATGATTTGATTTCATTAATTTATTTATTGAAATATATGTTCTTTGATCAAAAACTCAAGTAATAATAGGTCCCATAACTCTACTTTTGAAGAACTTATGCTAAAAGTAATGACCGAATTGTACTGTATCGTAATTATTTTTTGTGTTCAGCTCTACTGTATATCCTGAAGTATTACAATTTTAACTTTATGCTGTGTCTAAATTCTAAAAACAAAATGACATCTTTAAATATAGCATGTACCAACTTTAAAACTAGCACTCGATAGCAGGTAGGTCGGTGGTCCACGAGGGAAAATGATCTTCTCTAATTATTTTCACTTATTAGTTAGAACTTCCTAATCAGCATCTTGCTCTTCTAATCTGTCCAAGAAATTTCAAAAAGTTGACCACAATTGATTTTTGGAAAATGCTATTACTTTTCAAAAACGTCAAATAAAGAATATTTGGTGACAGATTTAAAAAAAGAGTAATAATTTGAGTGAATGTGGCTGCGGCCTTACGTACTACCGGAAACGTTGTGTTAAACTTCACCACAGGAAAGTAGATTATTAATAATACTGAGCAACATTTATCCTGTTCATATCTTAATTGTATGTCCGCGAGTTTGTTACAATCCAGATTTCTCCACATACGTAACATTCATTCACAAAGTCAAAACAAACATCTTAAAGCTTTCTCAATCAAAGATAATATAAAATCTCAATATAAGATAAAATAATAACTTGAGAATCTTGTTTCATTCCATTAAAAATGCAATAAATTTTGCAAAAGTGGGGCACCCGTTCCTACCACAGCCGCCACTGACTGCTGTTTTTTTTGTATTTTGTATTGAATGGTTTTTACCTTCCTCATTTAATTTCGAAAAGATTTTTATCAAAGAGAGTTTTGAAGTGAAATGAGCAGAGGTATGATGTAGTTTTTGATTTTGTCATTGTTTGGATTTTATTGTGTATTGTGTGATTGTATGTGGAGATTGAGTATTATACATTATACATTATACAGCAGTACAGCAGTGCGCAGTGCGTACTGTATGTTAGATTTTTATGAGTTGTAGTGGACATGATAATCTTTAATGAAGTTATAATCAGCTGTTGCTTATAATTTTTGGTTGTTATACAAAACATTAGATAATTTGCAGACTTTGGACATGGCTAAAGAAATAAATAGTGGTAAGAAATGCACAGTATCAATTCAGAGGAATCTTACATATTCACTGTACACTATATTCAATTGCTCTTCCTTTTATTTAAATTGGTTTAGGTCACGGTGTCTGTTATGTGTTGAGTGAGAGGATATCAGGCATTCTCTTGAAAGAAGGAATGTCAAATTTAAATGATATCGTTAGAAGTTATAGAAATATCAATTACAAGGACTACAATGATTTAGTGGATACTTTAAATCAGCATGGCATGAAGTTGGGTAGATTTGTCCGTAGTATTCCTAGCATTGACGTGAGAAAAGGTAGGAATGAGCGTGAAGATTTTTTCACAATTTCTGAAGATAAAGATACTGTTACCAGGGTAATCAATTCTAGACTACAAAAGATTTTAGAACACTATGGGACGATTTCAGTGAAAGATTTAATCAATCATTATATTTCTACTAATTATAAATCACACGGGCATTTGATGAATACGATGAAACGATTCTATCCTAACTTCAATTTCAAACAATTTTTAGAAAGAAATACAAATTTTAAAATTGAATATATCCCACTCGATGAAAATGGTCCAATGGTATCTTTTATCCCATCTTCACCAGTAATAGCTCGAACTTCGTTTGGAACATCTTCTAGAACAATTGACTATGGTAATAGTCAAAGTCATCTTAATAATAATGATTATAATGACAGTAATAATAATAATAATCAACAAAATAATAATTATAATAATTATTTGAATAATAGTAATAATCATGAGGACAGTAGCAATTATGTTAATAATACTGTTAATGATGGTAATAATAATGAGGAAGAAACAGTATTAAAAGAAGAAAGTTTCCTGTACAACAATGGTAAGTAGCCTTAACAATTCTCAGACTTACCCTTACCTTAAATTATATATTATAATTGTTATGATAAGCTCACTGAATTTCTTATTTCGTTCAAATGACTAAGGTATAACCTGGTTTTTCCCAATCACTTGTTGTTTTTATTTTTGTAGAATCAAAATCATCACATGCCACATAACATTTATGCTTTTATTATATTATTTACGTTTCTCTTTAGATAAGAAAATGGTGGATATTGTTAAGGAAAGAATAGTAAATATTGTTAAAAGCGATCCAGGCAATGTGAAATTAAGTGGGTTTGCAGAACTTTATCGTAGTCGTCGCTACTACTCTTATGGCAATATAAACGTTGTTTTGAAAGCAATAAATCCGAATCTGAAATTAAAAGATTTTATAAATCAAATTCCTGATATTCAAATCGTTCAGTCAGGTTATGCACATCATAAAGAATACTTTTTGTCGATTTATGAACCAACCAACCAACATAATGAGCCTCTTGCTGCTGCTTCAACTCCTGTGGTTAATACTTCTTCTGCTTCTGATGTTATTATTGACACTATCACTCACTCAGACGTGAAGACTGAAATAAAAAATGGTAATAATTATTAATTAAAATTTAATAATAATAATAATAACAATAATAATAATATTATTATTAATAATAACGATAATAATAATAACAATAAATCTATATTTTCTACTTATTTTTTGTTTTAGTTGTTTCTTCTTATCGTTAATCGTTATAGGTCGTGGAGTATTTGAGATTCTTAACCCAAGAATAATCAATATTATTAAATCAAATAATGGGATAATATCGATAAAAGGGCTTGTCCATAAGTATCGTGACATCAATTATGATATTTGTGGTCATTTAGTTAATACATTAAACAGACGAGATGAGAATCTTAAAGTTGTCACTTATTTTGAAAATATTCCTAATTTAAAAATAAAAGGAGATTTTGTTATGATTGAAGAAGAAAAAATTGAACAAACTTCAACTCGGTGAGTATCATACATCAAACATTTATTTCATATGATGGATTGTCTTATTATTGATTATTAAAGAGCTCTTAAACTAGCTTTTGCTTTTAATGACTCATATAATTTTCATTTATTATCATACACACAAACTTGAATTATATGTCACCAAGCCGTCTGCGCTATTACAATTCCCTGGTGACAAGAGATTTTTGTCTCACTGTCAATTGTGTTGTGTCTATTAATTTATTCTCAGGCATGTAGAGAAAGAAAATCCAGTAGAAAATCATGATAAAAAAGGATCAAGTGTATTTGCAAGGCTTTCATCTTCTTCACAACCTATAACTATAATGAAAGAAGAGGAACAATTAGAAAGTAGTCTTTTTTTGAATGTAAGTAAATCAATGGACAAAAATAATGAAGATGTTGACAAATCATTAACAACTAAATTCAATGGTAAGTCATATGTATTATGATTCGACTTAATTATATTTATTTATTATTGAAATTATGTAGATGAAAATAATATTATCGAATTAATTATTATTAATTTTATT
This sequence comes from Epipyxis sp. PR26KG, assembly GCA_015144975.1. Taxonomy (NCBI): domain Eukaryota; class Chrysophyceae; order Chromulinales; family Dinobryaceae; genus Epipyxis; species Epipyxis sp. PR26KG. Next base: position 6,719 of record VKHH01007015.1, on the reverse strand, counting down.
ATTATTATTTTATATGATATTATTTTATATTATTCTATGTTATATTATATTATGCGATAGGATTTATTGAGTTATGCCATGGGTTTGTTAACAATCCGAATAGAGATCATAAATTAATTATCAAACTAGTCACAGGTATAATACATTTATGATAGATCATATATTATTATCATAATTCCTCTCATTCTTTCACTACTCTCTTGTGTTTAGATCATATGTTACGAACAGTTAATTCTATTATTATTTATTTTTTGTTTGAAACAAATGGTGCAAATCTTTTTGATATTAGTTCAAAATATGCTGAAACGGTTGCTTATCATAAAACAAAGACTTTACCTGATTTAGTCAAAGAAAAAGGATTCAAAAGTATTGAACATTATTTATTACTTTGTCCTTTTATTACTACTCGGATTTTTCATCAAACATCATCTGGTAATGATGTCATCTCAGAATGTATTTTATATAAACTTGATAATACAATTATTAATCATTCTTTGGTGAAAAAGACATTAATTGGTGATATTGACTCGATATTAGATTTGATGAGAGATGAAATATTAGTGTAAGCTATAACTTTAATTAATTAATTAATTATTGTATTATTATGTGAATAAAATATATATTTTATTATCTCTTTTTATAATAATTATTTTTGATAATATGTTGATAGGGAAGTTAGTAAGATGTTAAGTACTCCTACTGCTAATAGAAGAGGAGATGACAGTGACAATCACCAAGATAATAATAGTAATAGCAGCGTTAATAATATTAATGGTAACAATAATAGTAATGAACAGAAGTTTAAAAATGCAAGAAATTTCTCAGAAATGAATGATAATATGTCAACGGATGAGAACGCATACAAGAACCTGTCATCTTCTGCAGAATTATTAAATAATATAAAAATCCCTCGTTATGATAATAATGTAGCTATAGCTGGAGGAGAAAGCATTGGTTTGAATACAAATATAATAAATACTATGATTCCTCCTATTATCAACCAGCCATTACTTAGTACAGTTCCTATCGCTTCTGCGGCTGCACCAGCTAATGTTCTAAGCAACATATCCGCAGAAGAATTAGAACAATTCCATCGATTTAAATTAATGATGCAACAACAATCTGAAACAGAACGATTCGCACAACAAATTATTATGCAATACCAATTAGCACAACAACAGCAATACTTGAATAATGCTATGAACTTATCTAATGGTCATAACACAGTGCCAGCAGTATCCCTACCGGTACCGCTAAATGCTAATAACAATATGATCTTAGGAACTGATAATAATAGTGTTGGAAATCCATTACTAAATCCATTATTTGCTTCAGCAATATCGAGTATGGTTCAACAGCCTATGAATTATTATATGAATCCAATTCTTCCTGTGGCTACTCCATTAAACGGATGGGTTCCGATTGAGAATAATAATAATAATAATAATAATAATAATATTAATAATAATAATAATGCTACCAATATTCCAACAGCTTTGGATAGTACTGCTATTGATAATAAAATACACTTCAATAATGCGATGAATATTAATAATCATAAAATTAATAACTATGCCGGGACCAGTATGAGTGCTTCTAATTATGTTGTTCCTAGCAATACTCAGCCACAACAACAAAATAGTAATCAAAATAATACACAAGCACTTCTACCGCCTCATGGAAATCCCTGAAACATGATGTTTTACCATGTGAAATAATCTAGTTTATACATTTACCATTATCATAAAACCAAAAGTGATTCAACAAATAAATATTATATTTTTGCATTTTAGTTTTATTAATTATTTAATTATTATGCTTTTATAATTTCTGTTATTTGATTCTATCTTCATTAATCATTAATCATAAATTTATTTTTTCAGTTATTATAGTGGATACGTGGATACTGCTTGATTTTATGATAAGAATTGTTTATTTACATGAGATACAATATATTACTTAAATGAAATAATGGTTGAAATATTCTTGTTAAACCAATGAAAGAGAGTATATGTTGATGATCTCTTCAATAGTGAGTGCTTGTATTTAGTTCTGAACCCTAACCCTCCGGTCAACTGAACGGAAACGGTCCTCAACCAACCCGATAAAATTACAATTGATCATAGTTAGCACTTTCTCCAGTAGCAAAATTATCATTTTAGACAGGTAATATAACATCAGAATCAACAAAATCAATACGGTTGAAGAGTTATTATTAAAAAGATGATTTTCGTGAAATAGTAATAACTTATCAACCGTGTTTATTTTATTGATTCTGATGTTATATTACCTGTCTAATATGATAATTGTGCTACTGGGGAAAGTGTTAACTATGATCAATTGGGTTGGAGGCAGTCTGTTTGACCAATAGTTCCCTTATGAATCTTTTAATCGTCAAAAAACATATTCTTGGTGGCGGGGTCTGATTTTGTCGACAGACAACTCAATTTCATTGCTACTTTTGGTAAATTCATTCACAATGGTAAGATACCCATATAATGATAATGCGACGTCAACGTTAATACGGTAAGTATATAAAAAAACAAAAAACAGCCAGCATGCTACAAAGTTTAACCTATTAAGTTATTAAATAAAGAAATAGGCTAATTTTTTTCTTTTAAATTATCAACTATAATAAAGAGAAAGAAAATCGTAACATCATTTAATTAACACAACATCCAGAATTTCAGTTAATTAAATGGAAATTAATTACGGTTATTCGAAAAGTCCAAATCAACCTTCTATTCTCTCTTATTTGAAATTTGAAGAAGGTGACGATGACAATATAGAAGAACATAATAATTATTATCTATCTCAGATTGAAAATAATCAAAATGAAGTTTATATTATACCCAGCAATATTCCAGGTAAAGATTTAACACAGTTGTGATTTGTATATTATACTCTTAATCTATTTTCTCTCATAATATCATAATTAACAACATAGGAATTAGCGGAAAATTGAAAATAGATATCGTGTATGGTAAGTTAATATTATTTTAAAGTTGAGTATTCAATTCTGAAGTGGTTGAATATTATTTTAATTTTAGGCCGCGGGGTATTTGAAATACTTAATGCTCGCATATTGGATATACTGAAGGAAGTTGGGCCAATGTATTTTAGCACATTACTTAATATTTATCGTGAAAAAAATTATAATGTTTATGGTCATTTAATGAATACATTGAAATCACATGGTCGTAGACTTTCTTTACGATCGTATATTGCTAATATACCAAGCATTGTTATCGTTTATGATGATGAAGTCAATCAAGCTATTATTACAATTGATCATAACCAATCAACATCATCTACGATTGATCCACAAGTCCATATGGACATAATTAATGGTAACACTTTTGTATACGAAGAAATGATATTGTTAATTAATATTTGTTTTAATTATGTCAATTCACTGACTCTATATTATTATTAATTAGGGAATGGAATATTTGAGGTTCTTAACCAACGCATTACTGATTTAGTAATTGAGTTTGGTCCATTATATGTAAGACAACTCATCAAGAAGTATCGTGATCATAATTATGATCAAGTGGGTCACTTGATGAATACAATAAGAGAATATTATCCTGATTTAAGATTAAGATCATATTTGATGAACATTCCTTCAATCAAATTAATTTATGATGATGTGAAGAAAACAGATATCATATCCATTGCTGATGATTATGATGTGAACCGTCAGAGTTATAGCGAATTAATAACTTCTGAAATTGATTCTCAATTAAAAATGGATGTTATTTATGGTAAATTATTTTAAATTATTATTAATTGTTATAAATTTTTATAATAATAATATATAATAATAAATATAATAATTATTATTATAATTTTTATGAATATATTCATTGTGCTTTTTATATTTTTTATTTTATAATCTCATTATTTAAATATAATGTATGATAATAGGACGTGGTATATTTGAAATTCTTAATCCAAGAATCATTACTATTATAAAGGAATATGGGCCATTATATTTCTCACAATTAATTAATATTTATACTGAAAATAAATATAATGTTTATGGTCATTTGATGAATACTTTACATGCACGTGACTCTACTATGAAATTAAGATTATATTTAACTCTTCTTCCACATGTGAAATTATCATATGATAACTCGAGAAGAATCGATATTATTTCATTCATTCATCCAACAAATAATCATAATAAAAATCGTAATAAATATGGAAGGAAAGTCACATCACCAATATTAAAATTGAAGAATAATAATAATAATAGACGAAGAAAAATTAAAATTAAAAGAAGAACTTTTCCAAATAATATTCCACCTCATAATAACAATGATTTCGATAATAATTATGATAATAATCATGATTATGATGATATTAATAAGAAGCGAAGAAGATCTTTCGATGAAAATAATCAAAGAAATCATTTTAATCATATGCCAGATTTAGTAGATGAACATACTGATGATGATGATGATGATGTAGAAGATTATGCAAGGAGAAAAAGAAGTAATCATCGTTCATATTCGTTTACTTCACCATTCAAACAAACAATTAATGATAATAATAATGGTTTGTTTGATCAAAAACAATCAGAATTTACAGGTTTCTTCCATAATAATATTGGTAATAATAATAGTAATATTAATAGTAATTATGATAATAGTCAGTCTAATGTGAATGAAGAATTAGAATCTTTGAAAAGGGAACTTATGATGTTGAAACAGCAATTGTCTCAACAAAGCACATCATCACCAAATGTAAATGTTACTTTTTCCTCATAATAATAATATCGAACTTGTGTATCGGTACTTCTTCTGTTGAAATTAATTGTTAATAATGATAATAATAATTATGATCAGGACTAGTAAATAATCAATTTTTAACATTCATTTATTATTTATTTTAGAGTTTATGTGTAAGGAAAATAGGTGTTTTTATTATATCATAATTAGTATGATTTTATTTTAGCAATAAAAATAATTAATAAAATGATTCAAAATTAACAGAAATTTTTTAAAGAGATTATAATGTGCATATTTTAAAAAAATATAACACATTATTTCATTAAAATATTACAATTTTTAATACATGTAAAGAGTAGATTGCATAAATATCTACTTCAAATATTTGTGATGATAAAGTCAAGATATTTATATAAATATGATTGCAACAACGGCATGACCGATTTGATTAAATTATGATAATAATAAATTCAAAACTCGAATTTTTATAAATTTCAAGCATAGAGTAGAGTTATCTAGGTTATTTCTGTACTGATAAAATAAAAGTTTTTTGTACATTTATATTAATAATTAATCATATTTATTTGAGATTTACTCATCATATTCTCAAATCTCATGAAAATTCTTTGTGATTATCATAATCAACATTGCATACAACCAATAGATTTTATTTTTCTTAGTTTTTCTTCATGTAATATGAATATAGAGCATATTGCTGAAGTGCATATGAATATGGAGATACATTATTATCATTGTGGATCAAATCGATGATTGTACAATTCCATTTCTAACATGGTCATATTAACATCAAGTTTTCTTTGTAAAATTACCATAGTTTTCGTACATGCTATAATATTTGCATAACTCAATACGATATGATAATGTTTTCTAATTTTTTTATCTTTTTCATTCTTCAACATAGCATTATGTTCATATAAGAAGTCATGAAAAATTATTCTTGTTGTGTTCTTAGTGACTAACAAAGCATATAATGCACATGCTACACGAAACCTTCCATCAACTAACACCAAATCGACTTTATCTCGAATAATATTGATTGATTCATAATAATTATTCCATTTATTTCGATGATCATTATTAAGTGGATAACCCCATTTTACCACAGGGCCTATATCAGCTAACGATATGAAAATTCTTTTATTATTGGCACGATGATAGCTATGATTATGTTTAAAATTAGCCATGATACCATTATTCAAATTATGTTGTATACATTTATTCTTCTGAATATTATCAATCCATTCCATATTCGAATCAATTGAGTAGATAATTAAGTTGGATGAGCTTAAACATGCTAAGATGGTTGAACCTCCCATCCCATACTCAAAATATACTGAACTATTCATATAATAGTTTAACAATAACAAAGATTCTTCTGGATACATTAATAAATTAGATTCTTTTATTATCTCATTTTGATAATTTTTTTTCTTTGCATAAGAATTAGAAATGACAGATTTTATATATGACAACACGAAAGGTTCAGAATAAGGTTCTATACATTTTAACGACGTATTTGGTTTAATATTTATTATAGTGCTTTCTTCGGTCATTATCAATGTTAATATGAAAAGAGAAAGTAAAGATACAATAATAATATATACGATTGTTTTTCTAATATTTATTTGAATCATGGAAATTTCCATTTTTTTTGAAAATGTCTCTTATATGATCATGATTTGTTGAGTAATACCACCAATTCCATAATTATAATATTTATCGTCACATCCTTATATCCTTATCAATCTACTTACAGTATTTAAGTATTGTAAATTGATATCATCCATAACCCATACCGTACCGTTACGGTGTTAACTTACCGTTATACTTTATTCTTATAACATTCATTCATTCAAGGAATGTTGTATTGTTGTATTTATTATCCTTGTTATGTTTTTTAGCTTTTTCCTCTTGTTTAGTTGAACTGTTTTGATTTGCTCAGTTAATTCCTATTAATTC
>VKHH01007014.1:0-13443 GCA_015144975.1 Epipyxis sp. PR26KG | reverse complement strand
TGCGACGTTCAAAATCAGATAAAATGCCTGATCGAAGGGCGCTGAAGGTCGGCTTGGACTTTGGTCTACGTGCCATGTTGCCGGGGTTTGTGTGGCATAAGGCACCCCATCAATTGACCAAACCATTTTGCCGGCATCCCAATCGAGCGTGTAGGTGTGAAAGTCATCAAGGCTGCCGACCAAGGCGGTGGTTTTCGACAAGAACTTGTTCTTGGGCCAAGCCCCACCAAAATGCAGGGTGCCAAGAATCGTATTCTCAATTCCACCTGGGCAATCAGGGCAAGGCTCGCCCAGATTGACTGCCTCCATCACATCAATTTCGCCCGAGGCCGCCCAAGGCCCATAGATTTCACCAGCAGGTAGAAGCCAAATGGCGGGCCAGGTGCCTTGGCCCTGTGGCAGGCGGGCCCGCACCGAAATCCGGCCATAGCGCCAGTCGGCCTTGCCCTTGGTGACCAGCTTGGCGGAACTGTATGGAAGCGTTACTTCTTGAGCGCGCGCTGCCTTATTGGTGCGCTGCTCAATCGGCAACGCATAGCCACGACGGCGTTCTTTGCGCGCCACAATGACAAGGTTGCCATCTTTGACAAAGCTGTTCACCGGCCGATCCGTATAGCATTGCTTTTCATTATTGCCGCCGCCCCAGCAATCGACCGCATGGGACCACTTAGCCGGATCAATCGCGGTGCCATCAAACTCATCGGACCAGACAAGGGACCAATTGGCCTTTGTCTCAGTCTGGGTCGACACTTCTTGAGCGAAAACCTGACTCCCAGCGCCCAAGGCCGCAACAGCCCCGATACAACCCAGAGCAAACGCACGAAAACCCACATATTTCTCGGCTAAAAGCAGACCCACAGCACCCTCCCCTTTTCCATCAGTCTGCCTTGCTCACCCCCACCTGCATAGCGACAATGCCAGTCCACGGAAATTGGGGGCATCGTTGCCGATAGCTTTGGCGCTGTTCATGGGGTTCACAAGCATGCTTGCGCGGCATAGTTTGCCAAGGATTTGGGCGCAGAACTTGCGATCAACAGGCAGTGTATCATTGGGAAAAAAGTGGTGGCCGGAGCCGATAAAGAAAATTGAGCATTACAGATCTAGAATCAAGGTAAAATTAGACGCTTCTGTCCAAAATTTCCCATTTTTATCGGTTCAAACCAGTATTAGCGCTGGCCAAGAAGCCAAACTAACTGGATCAAAATGGTCGGCCTAAAAACAGATGGACCGATTGGCGGCCATCATCAGTGCGGCCGAAGGAGAGGAAGACGGGCCCCAATGCAGTGTCGGCAGCGATATAGGCACTCGCGCCATATCTTAGATCGCCTAGGTCTACATTTTTTCGAAGCGCCCAAACCTGCCCCGCTTCGAGGGAGCCGCCAGCATAGAGCTTTGAACCCAAGGTTTGGGCGCTGCCTTTGGTCAATTGGAATCGATATAGAAGTTGCGCCAAAGCGAAACTTTCGCCCGAGAGCTCATCGCGATGATAGCCCGACAGCCTAAACGGTCCGCCCAAGCGGTAAAGCGTATCGACAGGCGGTGTACCGTCGAGTTTAGTGCCGCCGGACAAACCAGAGATCAGGCTGTGACGCCCGACACTGACGGCAGATAAGGCAATTGCAGAGGCGGTTTGGTAATTGCTACTGTCACCCAAGGCTTCGAAGCCCTCGGCCCAACGCACGCCCAGACGTAATCCCTTTGTCGGGAAAAAGGGGCTGTCAAAGGTATCAATTCCGCCCGACCCTACCAGTCGACCTATGTCGATATCTTGCCGCCCGGTGTTCGCTTCACCTTCTTTGAGACGAGCCTGCCCCTGCCCACGCTCAATTTGAGCTCGAAGCTCGGCAAAGCGGCCAATCTGATAACCGCCGCCCAGCGCGGCGAATCCATAGGTAAGCTCGTAGCTAGCAACCTTAAAGCCCGATGGTTGGTAAACATCTACCCCTCGGGCTTCGAATTTGAGCCGTGTTGTCGCAAACCAGGATTGAGACGGCTCAAGGAGTTTAAAATACTCCGCCGAAAGGCTATTGATATCACCCAACACTGCCCGAACCTGCAGTTCAGAGCCAAAGCGATCAAGCGCCGGTGTCTGATAGTCCATCGAAATTGAGGAATCGGCACCTAAACTACCATTATTGCCGAGGGTTAGGCCGAGTCTGATGCGGCCGACATCGGGCTCGGCATCATCAGCCCGCACAAGCAGCACCGTCTTTGAATCTTGTGTTTCCAGAGCGTAATCGACCCTTTGAAAGGGCCCAAGGGCATAGACATCGTTTAGGGCCGCATGGATTTTAGAGGTCTCAGCAACCTGCCCGATCAGCGGCTGAAGACGTCGTATGACTACTGTGTCGGCCAAACGCGAGCTGTTTTCGATGCGAACATGGTCAATGACCGGCGGCGCAGGTTGTGGACTTTGAACATAGACCTTGCGATCGCGTCTGGCCGCAATCTTTTCGAGAGCGACGGCTTGGGTGAGAAAGGAGCGTCGTCCCGCCTCAATAAACTCTGCACCCTTGGTGAACTCTCCCGCATTGAGAGTTCCCGCATCAATCGTGATCAATACATCGTCGCTCGTGAGGGTTGCTAGCTGAGCGCGTTCATTCGCCAGAACCAGCAAAGTGACGGTCTGGCCTAGAACATCGAGAGCAGAGCCGATCTTGTCGCGTTTCAGGAGCGCACTTTGGGTCGCCACAACAATCACAATCTCTGCGCCCATTTCCCGAGCGACACTGATCGGGATATTGGCTGCCATACCGCCATCAACCAGCAGCTTTCCATCCAAATTGACCGGCGCAAATACACCTGGCACCGCCATGGAGGCCCGCATGGCTATCGCCACTTCACCTCGATCCAAGACCACCGCTCGGCCCGTCTCAATATCGGTGGCCACAGCGCGAAACGGAATTGGGAGCCGATCAAAGCTCTTCACAGACCCTTTCACAGGAATTAGACGCCGCAACTCTTGCAGAAGGGCCTGATCAGACACCAGACCCGATGGAAGCACAAGCGCACCGTTTTTGACACCCAGCCCTGCTCGAACCGGAAAATCCAATTCCTTTGCTTTCTGGTGAAAAGTAAGATCGTCACGGCTGGGTGCCGGGCTAAAGACCTTGTTCCAATCTACCGTCTTTACCGCATCCTCAAGCGACGCGGAATCCAGACCAGAGGCATAGAGCCCGCCAACGACAGACCCCATGGAGGTCCCAACGACTATATCGGGTCGAATGCCAATCCGCTCCAGCTCTTGGATCACGCCGACATGGGCTAAGCCTAGGGCACCGCCTCCGGACAAAACCAAGGCTACTTTTGGCCGATGAGCGGGTGCCTCAGGCTCTGCCTTCGCTGGAGAGGTGAAAAGTAGGGCTGAAATGATAAGTGCACCAAGCCCGCCTAAGATCGGGCGGCTAAGCCAGGCCAACGGGGTTTTAACAAGGCCGCTTGGACGAAACATTTGACCACAAAATTTCAAAAGACCGCTCCAAAGCAAGATCGCACCACTAATAAAGGATGACCTGAGCTCTATGGGCCCCTCGTCCAGTCGGAGAGTCCTAATTGTTGTGCTCTCGTCATCACGAACCCGGCATATACAGGTCTCTGACAACTCGCGACAAGCCTCAATCCACCTGTTTTGCACTTGATCAAAACCTGTTTTGGACGGGGCCAAGAAATGGCAAACTAATTGCGACAGGCCTTCTCGCCTGAGTTCCTGCAAACCCACCCAAGTTAAGCCTCGCGACAAATAAATGGCTGAAGACAAACGTTGCGTCAGCTAATTGTGCTAGACGCCAGGCAGAAATGCGCAGGTCTCTGCTCACTCCGCGGAAAGCGGTTTGGAAAATGATCTGTAGGGCCACAAGGAAAGTGACAAAGGCGGTGTCTTGGTTTCTGGAAAAAGAGTGGTGCCCGGAGCCGGAATCGAACCAGCGACACGCGGATTTTCAATCCGCTGCTCTACCGACTGAGCTATCCGGGCAACCTGTCGGGAGGAGGGCGTTTAGCGGATCAGATTGTCTCTGTCCACGGGGTCCTCTGCATCGGGTATGCCATTATCCTCTTCTTGAACAGGAATTGCATAAGAACCATTGAGCCAACGGCCTAAATCGAGATCGGCACAGCGTTTGGAGCAGAAGGGCCGATAGGCGTGTTCGGTGGGTTTGCCACATTCAGGACAGGTACGGCTCATGCGATCACCACTTCACATTGGGTCTGGCTTGGACGGCCTAGACGGAGTTGGAACTGGCCACCAATCGTGTCGGCAATGTCCTGCCGCCAGCCAATCGGGTCAGCCTCTAGAAAGGCCAGAGGCGCGGCAGGGGCATAGAGCGTCACGGTGCGGCCCTTTGCCCCTTTGAGGGCTGCAGCCAGTCGGTTGATGCCTTCAATCGCCAAGGTCTCGGCAGTGGGCTGGCCCCTGACATCAAGGCAGATGTCGGCCAAGGCTTGGCGGCGCTTTTGGCGGGCGATCTCAGCAATGCCAAAGCGGGAGACGGGCAGGACTTCGGTTTTAGGCGCGGCGACACCACCATTCTTTTCAGCATCAAAAGCACTAATGAGAGCTTTGGTCAGCGCCTCGGCATCACCCTTGCGGCGCGGACCAGTAAAGTCGACACAGATGAGGCCGCCGAGACCCCGCAGGCGGATTTGGCGCACAATTTCTGGCACGGCCGCGAGGTTAAGGCCGCGGGCAAAGCGGGCGGGGTCGGTGCCGCCGGTTTCACGGTTGGCGCTGTCAACGTCCACAGCGGTCAAGGCGCGCGTGCGCTCAATCGTCAAACGACCGCCGCCCGCGATGGGCACTTCGGTCTGCAGGGCAGCCTCAAAGGCGGTGTCGATGCGGTCAATCTCGTCTTCATCGGCCTCACGCGGCTCTCCCGGCCAGCCCTGCCAGGGTGTGGCATCTTCAAGCAGGCGTGGACATGGCCCTTGTGGGGCCAGGCCCTCATAGGCCAGTGCGGGGCCCTTACCGCCTTCGGCTTCGCGCACAACGCGCACAGCCACGCCAGCGCCGACGCGCAGCTCTGCCTCACGCTCGCGGCCAAAGGGGGCAAAGGCTGGCTCCCCCACGCCTAAATCGACAAAAGCGCCACCGATGCGGCCATCAATGGCTGTGACGCGCCCAGCATAAATCTGGCCCCAGCGCACGCGGCTCTCATGGGTGGACCAACGCTCTAACCGCAGCTCAACAATCCGGTCACGGTCGAACAAGGCGGCGCGTAATTCGCCGATACGTTCGTGGATGACGATTTCGCGTGTCGGGGGCTTGCATCGCGAACGAGGCGATCAAGCAGCCTTCGATCAGCAAATGCGGATCGTGGCGCATCATATCGCGGTCTTTACACGTCCCGGGCTCCGACTCATCAGCATTGACGACCAGATAATGCGGCCGGTCTTTGACCTCTTTCGGCATGAAGGACCATTTGAGACCTGTCGGGAAGCCAGCGCCACCCCGGCCACGCAGCCCCGAATCCTTCACCTGCTGAATGATCCAATCGCGCCCTGCATCGATCATATCTTTAGTGGCATTCCACGCGCCACGCTGTTTAGCCCCTTCCAAGCGCCAATCATGGCGGCCATAGAGGTTCAGGAAGATACGGTCTTTATCGGCAATCATAGAACACTCGATCAGCTAGGCGTGATAGTTCGTAACTAGGCTTCTATAGGGCTTCACCCAGCCTGCCAACGACATTTGCAGGTGGAAGCGCATCTGTGTTTTGCAAATCCAACCTCAAATTATAAAACTCTTCACCGCTACTATATACCTTTGGTTAACCTTTTTCAACGTTATTCAATCATAGGTGAGGCAAAAACTCTCAAGCTTGGATGCTGTTTATGACCACGATCAATCCTAATTATGGCCCATTTATTCAATTGCCACCCTCAACGCCACCTCCCCCTCCGCCCCCTCCGCCCCCTACAGAGCCTGACGGTCCAGACAAGGAAGCTGAGGTTATTATAGTAGTCGCGCCTAAAAAGGATGGCGACCCTTATCGCTCTTTATTGCCTTATGGCGGTCTAAGCGGTGCACAGGAAAGTGCTCGTCGCGACATGGAGTTCGCCATGTCAGGCCCTGAGGACCGAGCATTGATGCTTGGAATGAACCCAAATGCTAGCATTGATGTTGGACGCGACGGGGAGCAACTAACCACTCTGGAGCTGCCGGAGACTTTCTATGACCAAGACGGCTGGGGCTTTACCCTTGTTGGAGGGTCTCAAGGAAGAGAAGTTGCAGGACATATTCGGTTTGACGGCCGCGGCTCCGAGCTTGATCAAAATGCTAGAAAAGCAGCCGGGCTTCCTGAAAGGACAACATGGTCGCCGGACCTCATAACTCCAGAGTATCTTATGACTCTGGGAGTAAAACCTACAGGAAATCAATTCAACAGACGAGAAATTGGGGGCGATGAGCTTGATTTGTTCGCGTTGGCTCGGGACATTTTGAAGGCGGCTGGCTACGGCAATAGTTGGAGTTCTAACTCTAAGGGTTGGGAACATTTCAAAAATGGTGATGTTTCTGTCTTCACCGGAAGTAATGGATTCAAACTTAAAAAAAGGCTGAATTCTGGGACAAGTTCAACACCCGCAATTGATGTTACATGGAATGGGGTCAGCATAAGGCTGCATTCCACCGAGAACAACCAATCCTTCAGGGGCCCCAAATGATCTATGAGCACGAGACTTTCCATGATGGCAGTCCTTTTTTTGATGAAGTTGGCTGGGTTGGATTCATCCAAAGAAGTCAAAACTGGGTATGCACGCCTTGGTTCATTCATAATGTGATCAAACCAGCAACCGGCCATTCACCGAACCTATTTGCGTCAAAATACCGAAACTACGCAGGGGAAAAACCCGGCACCGATTTGGACGGTCGGGCAATGACTGTCGATTTAAATGCTGCGGCAGGCTTAAGTTACTATGAAACCCACTTTATTGCATATCCCTACTACATCACTTCCGATGAAAGCAGTTGGCGTTTGGTGGTCGTTCCACAGGAGGCTGAAAGGTTTAATTCTTACTTCATTTGGGGTGGTACACGAGAAGCATGGGCACAGTTTCGACCCTTTATCGAGGCATTACCGTCAACCATTCCTATTGAAAGTGAGGAACTAGCCAACCGAGACCCTAGGCAGTGGGTCTTTACTCATCGTAATGACCCATTTCCCAAAGTCGTTCTGGATGGGGCAGGCCCTCTCCAACTTGTAGGCGATTTAGGCCTTGCGTGGGATTAAGTGCGTGTGCATCTAATACGCTGCGAAAGGGATATTGCATCAAGAGCAGGAAAGCCGAAAACTCAAGCGCCTGCGAATTTGAATAGCCAGATCCGCCCAACGCCGCCATCATAATCCTGAAGTGTGGAGAGGTATGATGCGCAAAGTTTGGTTAAGTTACGGGGCTTTGGCAGTCTTGGCCGCGCAAGTTGCCACACCCGCAGTCGCCCAAATCATCAAGCCGAATGAGCGCGCGCAAGCGATCAAACAGCACCCTCAGCTCGTCGCACAATTTGGCGGTGCCATCACCGGCCCGATCGCGACCTATGTCTCAACTGTGGGGGCAAAGGTTGCTACTGCCGCAGGACTAAAGGACCAATGCACCTTTACCGTCATCAATTCCGACGTCGTCAACGCCTTTGCGGTACCGGGATGCTATATCTATATCACGCGCGCCCTGATGGCGATTATGAATTCTGAGGACGAGCTCGCCTCAGTTTTGGGCCATGAAGTCGGCCATATTGTCGGCAAGCACTCGTTGAAGCGGACCCAAGCCTCCACGCTCTCGACCTTGGGCGCTATTGCGCTCGGCATTGCCACCAAATCCGAAGAAATCATGCAGACCGCCGGGCAATTGGCGCAGGTCTATACGCTCAGCTATTCGCGCAAACAGGAAAACGAATCCGACGATTATGGCGTGCGTTATCTGCAGGCTAATGGCTATAATCTCTATGCCGCATCCGACATGTTGGCCGCCTTGGCGGCACAAGAAGCCCTAGACGCCAAAGTGAAAAATCGCCAATCGCGCGATGTGCCAACTTGGGCGCGAAGCCACCCAATCACGGCCGAACGCGCGGCGCGCACCGCCAATGCCGCCCAAGCGGCCAAAGCTAGCCGCGACGTACCGCCAGAACAGGTCCGACCCTATCTGACTGCACTTTCAGGGATGCGCGTAGGCGATGACCCAGACCAGGGCTTTGTCGATGGACGGCGTTTCTCTCATCCCAGCATGAAGATCACCTTTGAAGTTCCGCAGGGTTTTTCTCTTAACAACACCACTGAAGCTGTTGAAATTGAAGGACCAAACAGCCTCAAAGGTCGCTTTGGTGGCGGTGTCCCGCTGACGGGTACGCTCGATGCCTATGCCATCGCCAAAGTGCGCGAGACACTGGGCCAAACGCCTGCCACTTTGGGAATTGCGACACCGGGCACCACCAATGGGATGCCGACCATCACCCTGCTTGCACGGGCGCAAACCCGCACCGGCCGCGTCGATGTTGGCGTGATTGCCTATAATTTGAACGGGCGAGCGTTCCACTTCGTGATGATCGGCCCTGCAGACGGCCTGTCGCCTACCTTCCCAATCACCCAGACCTTCAGGGAATTGTCTGCAACCGAAATCGCAGCCCTCCGCCCGCGAGAGCTTGAGATTGTGACGGTTCGCGCCGGTGACACGGTGGCGAGCCTTTCAGCCCGCATGGCCTATCCAGACTTCAAGACAGAGCGCTTCTTGATGATCAATGGCATGCGTGCGGAGCGGCCGTTAAAGCCCGGTGAGCTTCTAAAGATCGTCCGGTTTAGCGGGACCAGCCGTTAAAGCGCGATAGGTGACAAAGGCACTCCATGCCGTCAGGCTGGCGCAAACGCCGTAAACCAAGCGCGCGGGCAGGTCGCGGGTGTAAATCAGGCCAAACCAAGCCCAAGCCACGGTGACGGCGATCATCACGGCCAGCACGATCCAAGCTGTTTTCCGGGGCAGACGCATACCCGTCGGCAAGGGCCGTTCCAGCCCCTTGAAAATCGCAATACCAACGAGGGCGATCCCGGCCACTGCCGTTAAATTCACCGCCCACTGGTCGACGTCGAGCAAATGGTCGAGGGATTGGGCCACCCACGACAGCATCATGGATGCCCAAAAGGCCGCATCACTGGTGATGGGGATACCAACCCGATTTGGGTCATCCTGCGGGCGCAGATGGGGAGATTTACGACCGATGTTCATCTGTACGCCCGGGCCAAGGCGCTGCCTTAGGCCTTCTCGGGCAAGTTTGGTAGTTTGATCTTTTTGGCAAGGCTGCCGTCAAACAAGGTCTCGTCGTTCAAGACATTGGGGCCACCATCTGGCGCACTGGTCAAACGACCAATGGCAGAACCCGGTGTCACATCCTTGCCAGCGGCCAGATCGTCGATGATGGCGCTGAAGCTCTCAGCCGTCAGATCCTCATGATAATAATCATGGATCGCAACGATCGGCGCATTGGCGCACGCACCCATACATTCCATTTCTTCCCACGAGAACAAGCCATCGGGTGTGACATGGTGGTGATTGCCGATGCGCTTCTTACACACTTCGATCAAATCGCCCGAGCCGCGCAACATGCAAGGCGTCGTGCCGCAGACTTGCAAATGGTGCTTCCCAACGGGAGCCAAGTGGAACATCGTATAAAAGGTCGCGACTTCATAGACGCGGATATAGGCCATGGCGAGGTCGAGCGCGATCTTGCGAAGCGCAGGCTCACTCACCCAGCCTTCTTGCTTTTGCGCCAACCACAGAAGTGGGATGACCGCCGATTGCTTGCGGGCTTCTGGATATTTGCCCATCCAAAAAGCTACCTTGGTGGCACTATCGGCCGACCAGTCAAACGACTTGGGCTGAACTTCGGGGGGCGCGAGGCGACGTGTGGCCATTTAACTTACTTTCTCAGTTTGACGATTTGGCTCATCCAAAGGCAAGCCATGAACACGGTTATAGTCAAGGCGATCACGGGCTTCGTGCAAGTCCTCTAGGAGGAGGCGAAATGGCCCACCATAATGCCCGGCGAACTGAAGGAACATACCTACCAGAATGGCCAGCGGATACTGATCGATCGTCACAGCGCCACCAAGCAAGTCGATCAATATGACCAATACGACAGGGATAACTCCCAAAACCGCAGAAGCCAACTCGGCCCGGCCCACGCGTTCTAAGCCACCTGGCATAACTGCCGCTAAGCGCTTACCTTGACTCGTGAATTCGATGGTCCGTGGCAGGAGGACTACAAGGATCAAAAGAGCTAAAGCGCTAAGGCCATATTCCAGCATCCGCCCGCGGCCTTATTTCACAAAGTCCACGCGCGCGATTTTGCCATCCCTGATGGTGTAAATCGCCAGCACTTCGAACGGCTCGCCGTCAGGGCTGCGGCGCACGCGCTCATGATCAACCACAACATTGCCGCAGGCCAAACGGTTCACAATCTCGGCGTGGTTTTTCGGATATTGCGCGAACACGCCTTGATAACGGGCGCGATAATCGGTGATGCCGTGCAGGTTTTCTGCGCCATTGAGGTCTGCGATCACCACATCATCGGCAAAGCACGCCACATGGGCGTCTAAGTCTTGCACATTATAGGCTTCAAGCTGCTTAGCCACGACGGCCAGCGCCGCTGCCTCATCGCCTTGCCGAGAAATGGATTCACACCGGGCGATCAACCCATCGCGCACGGTATAGATCATCATCACGTCGGCGGCGGGGGCCTTAGAGCCTTCGCCCGGCTCGGAATGTTCCCGCTTGATCGTGACATTAGCCAATTCCATGCGGCCCAACACATCTGTGCGGTCCATCGGGTAGTCCACCAAATGGCGCGTATAGAGCTTCCGCGCTGCATCCCGGCTGGTCAGCCAAGGTGAGCCGCCGAATGGCGAGACGGTATAATCATCCGCCAAAGTCGCCAAAACGCCTTCCAGATCATTGGCGGCATAAGCGGCATAGTTTTGGTCGATAATATTGGCCATTAGCGATCCACCTCACCAAACACGATGTCGAGCGAGCCGAGGATGGCCGACACGTCGGCCAGCATGTGGCCTTTATTCAAATGGCTCATCGCCGCCAAATGGGCAAAGCCCGGGGCGCGGATTTTGGCGCGATAGGGCTTGTTGGTGCCATCGGCGACCAAATACACGCCAAACTCACCCTTGGGTGCTTCAACTGCGGCATAGACTTCGCCAGCTGGAACATGGAAGCCTTCGGTATAGAGCTTAAAGTGATGGATCAGTGCTTCCATCGAGCCCTTCATATCGGCGCGGCGCGGTGGGGTCACTTTGGAGTTTTCGGCCAGAACCGGACCCTTCGGCATCATTTCAATACATTGCTTGATGATGCTGGCGCTCTCGCGCATTTCGTCCATCCGGCAGAGATAGCGGTCATAGCAATCGCCATTTTTGCCGACAGGCACTTTGAACTTCAGCTCGGAATAGACTTCATAGGGCTGGCTGCGGCGCAGGTCCCAAGCAATGCCCGAACCGCGCACCATGACGCCCGAGAACCCCCAGTCGAGAATGGTTTTTTGGTCAACAACACCAATATCGACATTGCGTTGCTTGAAGATGCGGTTATCGGTCAACAAGGTCTCGATATCATCGCACAGCTTCAAGAATGGGTCGCACCACTCATAGATGTCGCGCACCAAAGCGTCTGGCAGGTCTTGGTGAACCCCACCTGGGCGGAAATAGGCCGCATGCATGCGCGAGCCTGAAGCCCGCTCATAAAAGCCCATCAGCTTCTCACGCTCTTCAAAGCCCCACAGTGGCGGTGTCAGGGCGCCTACGTCCATGGCTTGGGTGGTGACGTTCAAGATATGCGACAGGATGCGGCCAATTTCGGAGAAAATGACGCGGATGAATTGGGCCCGGCGTGGCACTTCAATCCCGGCCAAACGCTCAATCGCCAAGCACCACGCATGCTCTTGGTTCATCGGCGCCACATAGTCCAACCGATCGAAATAAGGCATCGCTTGCAGATAGGTCTTATATTCGATCAGCTTTTCGGTGCCGCGATGGAGAAGACCAATGTGGGGATCGACCCGCTCAACAATTTCGCCGTCCAATTCCAGAACCAGACGCAACACGCCGTGGGCGGCGGGGTGCTGAGGCCCGAAATTGATATTGAAATTGCGCATGGCGGTCTCGCCCGGCAAAAGATCGGCAGAAGGATTGGTTTCTAGGGTTTGTGTGCCGTCTGCCATGGGTCAAAATCCTACCAAGTCACGCGCTTATCAAAGCACCCGATTCATCGTGCCCTTGTGGGCCAAGATGGCCACAGGATCAATAGTTTTGCCTGCGGTTTTCAAGTGTTGAGACTGCTTGCTAAACGCTATTTGGATCATCGCGCGGCACGCGCTGGCGGTAGGCCTCAAGCGTAAGTGGTTTCAGTGGCTTATATAGGACATGGCTAAGGTGGGTTTTGCCAGTTGGTGCCGTGCCCTGACGACGGCGAGTCTCTAAAAAGCCATGCCGAGTCCAAAACGCCATGCCACGCGCATTGCCGTCCAAAGCCCCTAGGCGCAACACATCCGTGCCACGGCTTGCCAGCCAGTTTTCCAAGGCTTGATACAAGTCGTGCGCCAAGCCAGTGCCATGCAGGGCCGTGGCAACTTGAAACAGGCCGATATGGCCGACGCCCTTGTCGATCATGTCTTCGGTCACATCGATAATCGCGGCAATGATGTCGGGGTCTTGGTGGCGGCGAACGATCAGCTTGTGGGTATGGGTCCAATTGAAGGATGCGGGCGGAAGGTCCGTCATGAAATCCTCAACCCACTCAGCTTCGTCGGGCACCTCCCCCGTCAAGAACACGTCGTATTCTGGATTATCTCGGCAAAATGCCGCCAAAGCGGGGCGATCCGCCTCAGTTGCGGTCCAGACGTCGGCGTCGGTGAGGGAGAAGACGGGTTCGGGATTCATGAGGCTGGATTAGCGGCTTTTAGGGACAGCGTCACGGGCATGGTGCCTTGCTGAAAATTCCTAGGAGGTCCCCGCTCTCCGCCTACGCCCCAGCGGAGATGACAAGCTGGGGGTTCCCCTTACTCGGCCGCCTTCTCATCCCCGGGCAGCATGCCTTCCCAAGGGCTCAAGAAATCGAAGTTGCGATATTCTTGGACGAGCTTGACGGGTTCATAAATGACCCGCTTTTGAGCTTCGTCATAGCGCACTTCGGTATAGCCTGTCAGCGGGAAGTCCTTGCGCAGCGGATGGCCGTGGAAGCCATAATCGGTGAGGATGCGGCGCAAATCTGGGTGGCCTGAGAAGAGGATGCCATACATATCAAAGGCTTCCCGCTCAAACCAATCCGCAGCGGGCCAGAGCCCAAAAGCCGAAGCCACGGGCGTGTCCTCGTCGGTTGTGACCTTCACCCGGATGCGCACATTCTTGCTCATCGACAGGAGGTGATAGACGACCTCAAACCGTTCACCGCGCTCTGGAT
>VKHH01007013.1:0-13446 GCA_015144975.1 Epipyxis sp. PR26KG | reverse complement strand
TAATAATAATAATAACAATAATAATAATAACAATAATAATAATAATAACAATAATAATAATAATAATAATAATAATATTAACAATAATAATAACAATAATAATAATAATAATGATAATTATAATAATAACAATAATAATAATAATAATAATAATTAATAATAATAATAACAATAATAATAATAATGATAATTATAATAATAACAATAATAATAATAATAATAATACCGTAAAATATTAATATATGTGATAGATTGGGTTGGATTGACACATGGAATACAAGAAGTAATGGCCCAGAGAAATCTCGAATAGCTTTACAAAAGATCCTTCCTCAAGAATTATGGTCTGAAGTTAATTTTTTATTAGTTGGATTTGGTCAGACAGTATGTGGAGCAATCAAACCGAAGTGTGATATTTGCTCATTAAAAAATTCTTGCAAATATTTCAATGATACAAATCATATGAGGAAAAATAAATAATGAATAATGAAAATATTAAAATTTCATTTAATTTTATGGTCGATTTTATTATTACAATACAGCATGCTGTATTATATTATGTTAAAACAAATAATTCTTGTTAAGAATATCATGACTTCTTGAGATTAGTTCATGTTATGAAATAGTATAAATAAATAATAATGAATGAAATTATGAAATAAATAATAATATAAATAATAATAATTATTAATTATTATTATTATTATTATTAAATAATAATTATTATTAATTATTATTATTATTTATATAATAATAATAATAATTATTAATAAAAAAATTATTATTATTATGAAATGAAAAAAATAATGATAAGTTCCAAATACAACGAAATAGATTATAGTCAACTTATTGCTAACTTTTGTTGAAGATGAAAAAAAGCAAGAATAATCAAAATAATGTGGATTACCTGGAATATTTCGTACACTTTTCATTTTCAAGTGAATTTAGTGACCGAAAAATCTCATAATTGTAAATCTCAATATTGTTAATACAGTCGGATATTCTGGAAACATGGCAAAAGATCTAGAATTGCTCTACCAGATGTATCAAAAATATAAATTTCAAGGAAAATCTTTTGTATTACCGGAAATCGTGACGGGATTTTTGAGTCTACCAAGAATGTTATTATAATGTTATAAAAATGTTTATCGCAGTACCGGTATTGTGATAGTAGATTTATGGATAAGATCATTGCTATCGTCACTAGAGTGTGTCAACAACTATGTTGATAGATAAATACAGAGCTGAAACTTCTAATTTCATAAGAGATTACTTTCCGATTTTCAATAATGATGAAAAGATTCTAGTTACTGATCTCCTTGATCCTTCCCAATATCAGGTTGACTCTACACCATTTAATCAATGTATCATCAAGGATTAGTACTAAGGATAGACTTCAAAATATTATAATAAGATGTGATGAAATAAAAATCTCTCTGGTCGCCTTTATTTTAATCGAAGATTACTTTTATTAATTAATAATTGTGATGGAAATAGAATCAAAGTGATAGAAACCGCCTTGAAAGCTTATCATAATTATGAAGATATTTTTGGGTATTATTGTACGAATGGATTAACTTGGTTTGTTGTTTCCTATATGCAATAAGGCAAAACAAGCATTTTTATTAATTTAATACATTATGGCATGATAGTTCTGCGCATTTAATAGACTGTTATTATCTTTATTCAACCTTTTATAAGCACTTACCGTTGATTATTATGAGTATAAAAAATTAATATTGTGAAGATATTATCGATTATTATTATGAATAATAAATAATCTATCAATATTACGAATAATTGTTATTAAAACATATATTATGTATAAATATATTAACTATATTAACTATATTATTAGAATAGATTAACTATAATTAAATTAATTATTAATTATAGTTTATTTTTTATTCTAATTATCTGTGGATAATAAGCATTGAATACAATATTGCAATATTAAGGATATTTAATCTGTTATAAAATGAGAATGAGGGGATTGTTAAACTAAAACAATAATAGAATTAAATACCATTTGACTGAAAGAATTAAAAAAACATCATCAGTATCAACCCTCCTATGTATGTTTAACCCAAAGGTATAATACAGTAACATTCACACTCGTATTAGCAACAGTCATAATAAACCAATCCTTCGAATTATATAAATAATCTGCAATAATATATCTATTAAAACATCAAAAACAATATGAAATATTAACATTAATAATAATAATAATTATGTTTTAAGAGATATTTGATTAATAATAATAATAATGATAATAATAATGTTTTAAGAGATATTTGATCTTTTATTTTCTTGTTCAAACTTATCAGCCATAAAAAGGAGAAATATCATAATAATAATAACAATTATGTTTTAAAAGATATTTGATCTTTTATTTTAATAATAATAATAATAATAATAATAATAGTAACAACAATAATAATAGTAATAATAATAAAAATAATATTTGATGATATTATATATTTAATTTTAGTTTTCGTTTATTGAGTTATTTATTGATCTATTGGTCAATTAAGAATTTATGAAATAATGCAGTGCCATTGTTTCATTATCACATGTACCATTCTCTGTCTACGGAATAGCTATAATCATAATACAAGCATATGCAATGCATTTTAGCACATCAATATTCAATCTTTCCATCATATCATATACTAGTATATGATATGATGTAACATAATATCATACTTTTATGTATTATTATTATATCACGATTATCATGATTACGATCATGTTACATCATATATGATATATAATAATAATATCATATCAATTTTACGATAAGATAGATCTATAAAACTATGCAAATGACAATATTTTAAGTAAAGGATAATATAATAAAATTAATTTCATCTTAAATTACTTCACAATATATAATTTTATTTTCCTCCTTCAAACACACAATTATCCTCCTGCAGTCAATTAAATTTCTTCAGTTTTTACTGACTTAATTCAAGTTTACAGAAATTCTCCATAAAAAATAGTGTATTATTACGATAAATAAAATTAAATCGCTGAAAAAGTGCATGAAATCGTTTGACTGGAGGAAGACAAATGTTTGTGTGATGGAGGGAGTCCCAAGAAAAAGGAAGGTATGCACCATGTAATTATCGGACGGAAGAGAAAACTTAAGTTGTGTGAGATGTAATTAATTGGTTTTGTTTTTTTATTTATTTGAAATATATCAAATATTAATATTATGAAATAATGAAAGACAAATTTTAAAATAATTATTATCAATAATATGAATTATTTTAGATTACCTCATTTGATTTCGTAGCATAATATGGAACAAGAGATTCTTCAAGATCACATAAATGCATTCTACATATAATAAAAATAAAGCAATTCATTCATTCATTCATTAAGAGTGATGAACAAATGGATGAATTATTAATAATTTGATTATAAAATATAATAATTGCGTATGAGAAAATCATAAAATATTATAATTTCTATATGATAATATAATTAATAATAACCTTGTCGAAGAATTATTATTATTTTGATTATTTATTAAGATTGGAACTAATGGTAGATTGAGACTTGTGATCATATACTTCCCTATCAAATATAATAAATAAATTAAATTAAAAAGAAAAATAATTAAGTAACAAATATTATTATAAATCAAAATTATTATTATTATAAAAACGCAGAAGAGAGAAAATCATTGTTTTGAGAATTTCGATATTATATATATTTTCAAATAATTTAAATTAATAATATTTTTGAAATCGATATATTATTATTATAAAAATAATAAATTATATAAAATAATATATAAAAATAATATAAAAAGTTAGTAAATAAATGGAAGAAAATAATCAATTTCTAACAGGAACAAAAATTCTTTTAGAAGTTACTTAACTTTTTATACTATTTTACTATTTTTATATTATTATATAATAATTTATATTCGAAAAATTAATAAAATATATACATTTAATAAATTGAAATGATATTATCGAACATCTCGAAATTGGAAAGAGAACTGTACTCTTTTCACCGCTTACTATTTTTCAAAAAAATTCACTAATTATTATTTTAATGAAAAAATGTTATTATTATCATTATAATTATTATTATTGTTATTATTATCATTATTATTATCATTATTATTATCATTATAAATTAATTGCTTGTATAATCTGAAATTATAATACCTAATGCATGAAGCAATGCCATTCGACATTTGTCAATCACTTTTATTTGCTCTTCATCATTATTATATCCATTCACACTCACATTCATATTATCACTTTTCTTAAATCTTTTATTCGAAATATTATCATTTTCATAAAAATGATAATTATTTATAGAATTCATTTGTTTTGTGATTTTATTATGTAAATTTGGCAATTCTTTGATTAATAAATTCTTTATTATATTATAACCTAAAGCATCTAAGCCAACAATCCCTCCATAAGTAGTAGTTAACATTTTATCATCACTTAAAGCATCTACATAAGTTTTACATATTCTTGCTTGTAAGTCAGGCACTGCATCGCTATAATAATTAATTAAAGTTATTTCTAATATAGTAATTATTATTATATTATCTTAATATTTTTAACAATTTGATATTATTTTTAAGATAATAATAATTGTTTTTGTTGAAATTAAAAATAATGAATAATGATATTATTATTGCATAATTACATTATTATTTATAAAAAAGAGAAAATAATATTAAAATAATAATAGTAATAATAATAGATTGAGGATAAGTAGATGGCTTAATCAGGCATGAACAAATAATAATAATAATAATAATAATAATACAATAATTATTATAATATAATAATATAATGATAATATAATTATAAATTAATATGAAAACTATCTGTATCTAGTTCAGAATTCGAAAACAACCACAAAGTGGTGAGAAATATAATAGAAAATGATAATATATATATTATAAATATATTGAATATGGAATTATGATACAGAATAAAGGATTGTACATATGCGATGTTATTTATGATTGTCAAAAGAATGAATAAAAAAGAGATTGTGACCTTGTAAGTTGCGAATGAGATGTCTAGTTTCGCTCCCATTAGCTCAGACTAGACATCTCCTTACAAAGCTGGGAGCCAGCGTTATTATGAAATTATTTTATTCGAGGTCGCGAAACTAGACAAACTAGACTTCTCCTTGCAAGGCTGGGAGCCAGCATTTTTAAGAAATTATTTTATTCCAATTTCACAAAAATACTGCGGTCGCAAAAAAGACATTTCAAACACAGACATATGCCAGCCTCAATAACAAAGTTATCGAAACTGGCATGCCATGCTAATAAAATATAATAATATAATAATAACAATAATAATAATATAATAATATAATGATAATATAATAATATGTATTATTTTCGACCTATATTTAGAGCATATGATTGCGATAACTTCTGCTGCATTTTCTCGAAGAATCCAATGATCCTTTGTAATATAAACATAATTAAAGTAATAATTCCATCATAATATAAATAATCTTCAAGAATTTATCCCTTTTGTGAATAACCATTATATCTCAAACATCAGTTTATTGTTTAGGAACTGACGAAGTGGTTGGAATGAATAAATGAATTAATGGATAGAATATATTTATAAAATAGTTCATAATTGTACCTCATGATGATCTGCACTGAGTTTAGCAGCTATGATGCATGTGAATATCGCTGGAAGTAATTGCTGCAAATGGTATTTTAAATCAATATTATTATTCTTGAGAAGTGATTTGATAGACCTACAAACAACACATAATAATCATACACAAAGAATTAAAAATGAATTATTCGTTAGTTAATTTATTTTTATTAATTACTATTACAAAATGATTTTTTCGTGATGTTATATAACTTAATTATTCAAATATTCAAACCAACGAAATTGAATTTTGGTCTCTTTTCCTAATGAATTTTTAATATAAAATATTTTTGCACTCATAATATCACTTCGAATAGGCATATTGTAATATAAAGTACATGTACAACTTCGGTGCCTACTGACCATTACAAATCAAACCAAGCATTCTTTGGTCATTATTAAATACTTGGATTGATTGAAAGAACGGCTGGCCTGACTTATAAATATCAGTTAGACATTGAACTTCTGCATAAATCAATATTATAAAGAGTTAATTTATAATTGAATATTTTAACCCATACTATTGGCATAATATTATAGATTCAAGAATATCTTTTGGCTTTGGTTTTTGTAGCATATAATAGGCCAAATTCAACGTCGTTGGTTTGAATATTTCCCCAAAATGAATATATTTGATGAAGCATTGCCACCATCAATCAAGTGTTGTAGCAATCCGAACACAATGCATAATAATGTTACAAGATAATGAAAGTAGTTAACCTGATTACAGCTGATAGTAATGGTACTCGTTTCGTATTGGATTTAATCTGATGATAAAAGAATCTGCTCATGTAAGGCATCAATTCTTGGATTCCTGCATCTTCTTCAAATACCTTAAACACAGCTAGCAATGCTGGTGAGGTTTCACACGATATTATGATGCCAGTTATACGAGCAAATAAGTTCTATTGCAGTTCAAATATTTATTGATTAATTGATGCTAATCTTTAAGAAAATAAATGCCATTTTAAATAGTGATTATGACCTGTAATTCATTTGGTAAAGTTGTTGGTTGCTCTACACTATCGGCTGGAATAATGCAAGGATTTTCAGGAATGAGAGGTTGGTTGCCGTTGACAGCTAACCAATGCAAAGAAAGGTCTGGGGCCAAAGGACATGGAGGAAGTTGAACTGCAGCCAAGTCCGCTAAATAGATAAATCGATAATATTTTATGAAACTTGATTTTTTTACTGAAAATATATTTTAGAATGATATAATCGAATGAAATTTACCTAATCGCAATCTATTTGTTGTTTGCAAGTTCTGAGTAGCATTGACTTCCGCAGATGAAGATAATGTTTGAGATAGTCTTGTTGTATTTATTCCATACAATGGTTCTAGTTTATTTATGATTAGTGTGTTGTTGATATGTTCGACTATAAACAGTAGGTAAAAACTAATGGGAATTGCAACTTAACTAACACATTAACAAATATAGTTCACACATTATTTATATCAAGATAGTACATAATTTTCATTAATACTTCTAGAACATTTCTAAAGTGTATTATTTATATCACGATTTGTACACAGATTAAATTTCATACTTATAAATGGTAAAATCATTATGTATTTAGTATATGTGAAGCATACCTAGTAGAGTCTTGCACTTAGATCTTCGCTGAAACTTATTGGCTTGTTGAATAGCCTTTCTAAGTTGCATTTCCACAGCCAGTAATACTGATTTGGCAACAGTTGGATGAAGCGCAGCAATTTTATGTGCATCCACCACATCTTGTAGCCACTGTTCTTTGAGAAGTGACATTTTGTAAAAGCAAATACCAATTATCCCAGTTTTTTGTAAAAGCAAATTACCAATTATCCCAGTATCCTTATAAGAAATATTAACTATTCAAGTAATTCAACTCCCATTTTTCGACATTTTGTTGTTTTAAACAATGCATTTTCTTAAACATAAGTTACTGTTACTTACTTACTGTATCAATCCAAGAATTTATAAAATATGACTTCTTTTTTACCGTAATACTATAAGTAATCAACATAAATAATATTACCGAAAAAATAACCCCATAGACTATAAAAAGATTAAATTTAATAATATTATTCCGTGAAAATAACCATAATGATAATCGGTAACATGGTATTGACCGTTCACAACAAAAAAATCCACCCATAATTTTTTTTTATTGTAGTAAAATTCATTTTTATCTACTATATTGCAGTTCTCAAGTTTTATCAAAAGTTTATCTGCGAAGCTATATTGATATTTGATATTGTTCAGCTAGCATTTTGTTTACTGTGAAAATCATTGACAGAAAAGCTCAACAATTTCAATATGGCTGCCAAAGGAAATGAAGAACCTCCACGATCAATGCGAGAGATCGTACAAAAGAAGTTTTTGGATGAAGTCATCGGAAGTGCAGGTGAACATATTTGAAACTTAAACAATGAATATGCAGAAACAATGGATAATCTTTATTTTTAATTGAAATTTTCTGAATTTGTGAAATGCATAGCCAATTGGAAGGTACTTGTAATGGATGAAGAAGCTACCAAAGTTATTTCTGCAGCTTTAACAATGTATGATATAATGGAAAGGAGGGTTACTTTAGTTGAACAATTAAATATCAATAGACAACCTTTTCCAGATATGGATGTGATCTATTTGCTATCGCCAAATATTCAAGGGGTCAAAAGAATAAGCGCAGATTTTGAGTCAAGATCAAAAGCAAAATACGGAAATGTTCATTTAGTTTTTATTGATGCTGTAAGTATTTTTTCTTCCTTTGTTTTATATTGTTTCACCTATCACTACTACAAATTTGTTACCAGGTGAGTCCAGAAGTATTCACAGAAGTTCAAAATAATTCTTTATTAGTAAGCAAAGTCAAAACATTTAAAGAAATTTATCTCAATTTTCTATCTGTGGAAAGTAATGTGTTTGAATTTTACCAAAGGGATGCACTTACAAAGTTATACGGTTCGTTACCTGATCCAGGGTATCCTGTCGTTTTGGGGAAGCGGTTAGCAAATTTATGTATTACCCTCAATGAGCATCCTTGCATTCGTTATCAATCAAATTCATTGTTTGCACGTGAAATCGCTACCACAGTTCATCGCACCGTGGAACAATTCAAGAAATCGAATCCTGAGTTCGTTTGTAATGGGGAAGATTCTAATCACGATAGAGAGCGTGGACAGCTGTTGATTCTTGAACGATCTTTTGACCCGGTTTCTCCTTTAATGCACGAATACACTTATCAAGCAATGGTGAATGATTTATTAAATGTGGAAGATGGAGTTATTTCTTATACTATTACCACTAATAAAGGAGTGGAAGAAGATAAAAAAGCAATCCTAAATGAAAACGATGAATTTTGGTTAGAATTGCGTCACAGTCACATAGCTAAGGTGATTGAATCTATCAAAACACGCATGGATGATATCATTCAAAATAATTCTGGTGCACAATTAGCGAAAGGAAATGGAGCTGACTTGGATATAACCACAATGGCTTCAGCTGTGAAGAAGTTGCCAGAGTATCAACAAGCGATGAGCAAGTTAGGACAACATGTCACTTTGGCTCAGCAATGCATGGATGAGTTTGGAAGATTAGGTTTAATGAATCTAAGTCAAGTCGAGCAAACAATTTCTACTGGGTTTGATGAAGATGGAAAAGAAGTGAAAGGAACCAAGCTGGTGCAATTAGTTTCAGAAACAGTTCGATCAAACGCCATTTCCAAAGATCAAAAGGTTAGATTATTGGCTATATTCTTAGTTACTCAGCGCAATTCTTCATCGGAAGAATTTAAACAGTTAACTCAAGCTGCTAGATTGAACCCTACTGAGTTGCAAAGTCTTACCAACTTTGAACGTTTACTTCGTTTACCGCAACAAGCTGCTGCAGCTGCACCTGGGAAAACAGGTTTATTTCAAAGCATTTTCAAAAAGACTGAGAAACATGCTCCTACCCCAGAAGGAGAGTACGCAGACACTCGTCATACTTGCCAATTAAAGATCTTGCTGGAGCAATTAATTAACAATCAACTGCCTTTGGACAAGTTCCCTACCATGGGACCAGTTGTATCTGCTTCTGCTGGATCAGGAGTTAAAAGTGTGCGTAAGTTTGGTGTCAATTCAAGATGGACTAAATCAAAAGATAATATCAGTGGTAATTTTTATGAAGTACTTTAAAAATCATCGAAATGATGACATCTTAAATATTTATTTGTTCGATAGGTGGACGTTACATTGCCTATATTGCAGGAGGAGTAGGCTTTGCGGAACTTCGTGCTGGCTATGAACTAATCACTCAACATTCAAAAGAAGTTATAATTGGGTCTTCTCATGTTGTGTCTCCTGATCAGTACATTAATGAAGTTAGTTCCCTCAATTCTACAGCTACTCTTAACATGAGCGCAATAAAAGCAGTGAATCGACAGGAAGCCCTTTAAAAACTCAAGTATTATTTTTTGAAAGGATTGAGTGAGTGGTAATTGCTTCTCAAGTAGATCATTACCCTTCTGATTTTAGTTTTGATTAAAAATGACTGTAGATTCTCACAATGAATTACTATTTTCTTTTGATCGATGTTCATAATTTAAAAAGAACCTTTGTTTTGAAAATAGTTAATCTCTTTCATAATTTTCAATTATTTACAATAATAATCACCATATCGTTTCGTAACATGGTTTCCTATAGATTGCTATTGTTGCATTGTTTATACCATTAAGAACACATTTGACATAAAACTTACCACTTAGCAAAGATTGGAAAAAGCGGGTTTCGTGGTATTGGAATATCTAATATTTGGTCACAATTAATTGTTTAAAAGCTAACAGGAAGACTTCTAAAGTCAGCTCTGGTTCGTGTGCAGTTACTCATATTAGTAAGCAGGAGTAAACTTAAGTTATAGATTGGAAATAAAATATTAAGATACCATTTTCTATTTTAAATATTTAAACGTGAAGTCAGTCACTCATCAGCAGGGCCGAACCGGTTGTGGTAAGACAGTATTTATTTTTATATAATTAACGCTATCGCTATTTTCATTTTATTAGTATACTGGCAATCTGGCAATGTCTATAGAATGAATCTTTGTTTCTTGCTAATTAAATTGTTTTTGAAATGAATCATCTGTCAATCCAGTTCTCTGTTTCTTGATTACTCAACAAACTTTCAACTTTCAACCTTTCAACTAAAAAACCAACACTGTTTCACTTGAGTACTTGAGCCATTTCTTTACAGAACTGTTAAATGCTTACACATAATCAATTATCGAATATTGTTCAAATACCTTCATTGGCTTGGCCAACTCTATTATTAACCGTAGTGTGTGCAATGGTTGAAATTATCGTAATAATTCTTTTATCTCATGATAAAATTCCTCGACCAGTTGGAACTGTTATTAATATTGGTGCAATATTTGCCATGTTTACACCACTGCATGACTCAGCACATGGATCAGTTGCATGTGGGAAATATGGATGGATTAATAATTTTGTTGGCTTATTTGCAGGATTTTTCATGGGATTGCCATTTCCCGCATTTAAGAATCTTCATTTACTTCATCATAAACATACCAATGATCTTGCTTTAGATCCTGATATTTGGGCTTCATCTGGCTCATCATTTCTACTTCCTGCTCGTTGGATGACAACAGAATGGTATTATTATTATCTATATTTACCAAAATTACATAAACGGCCATTGGCAGAAGCCTGCACTGCTATTTTGCAATTAATACTTATAGCTTCATTTATCATTTACTGGTGTTATTATGGATTTATTTCTACATTAATGTGGGGATGGATTATACCAGGCAGAGTTGCAATTGGCTGTTTGGCTTTTTCATTTGATTATCTTCCACACCGACCACATAATATAACAAGACATGATAATATTTATAAAGCAACTAACGTGACTTCTTTGTATGGTAACGAATCTTGGTATTTAACATGGCCATTATTTCATCAGAATTATCATAATATACATCATTTAGCGCCTTATATACCTTTCTACATGTATTCAATTGTGTGGAATGCGAAGAAGTCTGATTTGCTGTTAAAAGGAACAGAAATAAAACCAATCTTATGATGATAATATTTTTATTTAGTTATCAATATTGTATTTGCATTTTATTATTGTTTTCATTTCTTATTAGTTATAGCAATCGATTCGTTATTTTTTTCTATTTTTCGATGTATCTTAATTTTATACTACTGGTACATAATGTGACAGTTTATTGAATAAAACAAAATGAATAAAATTGACGGTTTGAGTATTAAAGTAAAATTAATTATAGAACAATTTTTAATATAATTTTTCATCAATGTTAAGGGATATATAAAATTATGGATATTTAGTATTTTGCAATAAAGCATTAAAACTTATTTCAAACACTATTATTAGCCAACATCCACTGATAAGAATATAATTTATACAACAATAAATATAACAAAGAGCAACAATAGGGTTTATAACCATACAATTAATCATCATTGATTGCAGTGATATTCCCAAATATTACATCTTTGGTTACATATTATGAGCACTTTAATAATAATAATAATAATAGAGAACCACATTTACATTTACAAACTAGGTCATGATTTACAATTGGAATTGATAATATATCCAATGGTAATTATCCCACCCAACAATCATTTCATCTAAACATTAATAATATGGTTATATTCCATATTTCTAAGACAGTAGATTTCATGATCACGGGTATGGACGGTCACATCAATTGCAGATTCACTTATGGATAAATCATTTCCATTTAAGAACCTACATAATTATTTACAATACAATAGTTTACGTTAATATGATATCTTGCACTGATATATTATATAAGTTAAACTTCTATAATATCATAACTAAACGCGAATAGTTTTTTGCAATGGAGCACTGAGAGATGGTTTTAATGAGTTAACTGCTGGGAGTGTAACACTTCGAGCACTATTTTTTCGAACACTATTTCTATAAGCTTGGATTTTTTCTTCTTCTCCCTGTCCTTGATGATAAAAATGCTGTTGGAAACAAGGCAACAAAAAATGTGAATCTGGTGTTTTATCATGAGATCTTTGCGAGGGAAAAACGAATGTTTGGAAATTATAAAAACATTTTATTTTCTGTACATTATGTTCCACATGCAAACGACTTAATCCGCGTGAAAAATGTGTTCTATGGTGGCGTTGAGGAACATCAGTTTGAGCATAGAAATCAGCCAATGACTGATGTAAATCCTCAGTATTGCTTTGTGAAATGTGCTTATGGCTATCTATTGGCAATAACCAATCCCAGTTACCTGTGGTATTGGTATTTTCCAGTAAAACCGAATCATCTAAGCTATTGATTCTTTGGATAATTGGTGATTCCAATGCTTCTGATGATGCAACAACACGAAGTTTAGCTTGCAAATTCATTTTGTGACGAATTTTATCAAAAGCCATCATCCAGAGAGACTTTGAGCGGTTTCCGTTCGCTCCCTTGATTTTGAGTTTTAAAGACTTTGAACTTCTTTCTTTCCTCGAATGAGCAGCGTTTAGAGTATCGCGAATATTTTGAATAGATTGTTCAAACTCATTTGATTCAAAGCTTTAACAAGATAAGAAAAATGAGAATAATGTGATGAATTTAATGTTGATGAAGCATTGTATTGCTAACTCTTACTTTTCATCAACAACTGTTTTAGCCCATGGAATCAGAGCTTCAGGTTTGTCGCATATTATTGAGCACATTTGCACTTCTGCTGCTTCACTATCATCAAAATATATTATCAATCCTCCATCCTCAGTGAATGAAACTTGAAAA
>VKHH01007012.1:0-13450 GCA_015144975.1 Epipyxis sp. PR26KG | reverse complement strand
TATTATTATTATTATTATTATTATTATTATTATTATTATTATTATTATTATTATTATTATTATTATTATTATCATTACTATTATTATTATTATTATTATTATCTTTGGTATCAATATTTCTTAATAAACTCTCAAGGCTTATCACCCATACATTACAATCCTCTCCATCACGTCCCCATGGACGAGTATCAAATGTTAAATGACTTTTATATTTTTTATTTTTTTGTTTATTTAATTGAGTTAATATTTTCAAAAATGTATTAATAATTAATAAATACATATCAATTTCTCGTTTTTCTCTTAATAATATAATACGATCAACTAATTCTTTAGTTGTCACAGGACATTTATAATATTCACCATTCAAAAACTCATTTAATGATGTATCAAATTCTAATAAATCAGATGGTGTTAAGAAACCTGTTCCATCTAAAAATACTTCTTGTGCTATAGGTGATAAATGTAAATGATTCACATCGAAATCATCATCTTCTAATAATTGTATAACAGATTTCTTACGATGATATCTTATTAATAAATAATTCTGAAGGACAACTAATTTCTCTGATAATAAATAAGGTGGAGGTGATAATAAAGGGTTATAATCAGCATCTACTTTTGCTTCAATATGTAAATAAGCAATACTTAACGGTAATTCTAATAAATTATTTTCACAAACTGAAAAAAACATTAAAGTTGATTTCAAATTATATGAAAATATATCATCTGGTAAGTATTCAATCATATTATATCCTATTCTTAATTCAATTAAAAATAAATTTGAGATTTTTTTTGGTAAAAATTTCAATTTATTTTTTTCAATATTTAAGATTTTCATTGCACTTAGATAACATAAGCTTTCTGGGAAATCATTAATACGATTATGTGCCAAGTTTAATACTTTTAATTGCTTTAATTGACCTAATTCGATCGGGATTTGTTCGATATTATTTGATTCCAAATTGAGTGTTTTCAGATTGGTTAATTTATGTAACCCATCAGGTAATGAAAATAAATTATTTTTTGATACATCTAAAAAATAGACAATATTAATTATAATAATATTAATAATAAATATTATATAAAATAGAAATTAGATAAATTAATCATTATTAATTTTATAAGGTTCGCACAGATTCTTTAGGGCTATTGACCTCTCACAGGAATCCTTGAGAATTGTCTTAAAATTTCATCCACTCATACAATATTAACAAGTATTTAAAATTTCAATTTAATTGTCATGAAATAATATAATAATATATATTAATATTTTTGTTATGATATTATTATTATTATTATTATTATTATTATAATTGTTGATATTATTATTACCAAGTGTAGTCAAGCTGATCAAATACATTATTTTCGATGGAAGCATTTCGAATTCATTCCCTTCTAATAATAATGTTGATAATTGCTTTAAATGTGCTAAATTATCAGGCAATTCACATAATTTACATAATCGTAGGGACAAATATGTTAATCCTTTCAATTCTTTATCAAATCCTTTTGGAAATGTGATTTCTTCATTATAATCTAATCGAAGCTTTTTTAAACCTTTTAATTTAGCTACTTGATATGGTATTTCGATCAGATTTAATAATTGTAAATTGAGGAACCCATCATTGCTGAGTGTTGATATCATTTGTTTTATTATCATATCAAATTCTGGTTTCAAAACAGTCACTTCCTTGTTAATACCTATTTGTAATCATTAATAAATAATATCATAAGTTCATAAAAATTATTCAAAAATAATAAATAAACACTCAAAAATATAATAAATATCTTAGATTAAATATTATAATAATTAATACACTTTGATAACAGCGATATTAAATATGGTTGTAGTTGATAGGTCATTACTGCTTATTCATTACTCTCAATTCTATCATTATGTAGAGAGAATATTTTGTAGAAATATAAGATGAAAATATTGATTCTTTTCTTACCGATAGAATGATATTCCATTTCTGGTGGCATACCCCTTTGTTCAATTAAATATTTATTTCGTAAATACCATCGAACAGATTCTAATCCTTTAGTTATTTCATCTGCAGGTGGATCTACCAGAGGATTTTCATAAGCGAAGAAAAACTCTAGTTTACTATATCCTAATGATGAAGGGAGTTGCTTCAAGTGATTCATTGTTACATCTAGCTTACGGAGCTCTGGTAGGTATCCAATAGGCTCAGGTAAACGTAATAAATGATTATCTTTCAATAATAATTCTTTTAAGCCTTTGCAATCACATATTGATAATGGTAATAATTGCAGTTCATTAGATGTTAAATCTAATATTTCCAAATGAACTAATTCTCCTATGTTATGAGGTAACTCACGAATGCGATTACGAGCCAGAAATATCTTTTTCATGTGAACAAGTTGTAGAAATGACGATGGAATAGTCTTGATGGAATTACCTATAAAATTGAATAAATACTATTATATTTAATATTAAAAATAGATAAACCATAAATTATTATAATTGATATGTTGTATGATTTGTATTGAATTTTACATCAAAGGAAAATCAAAATAATTAATATTTATGCAAATCTTTTGCTAATTGAATAGATAATATAAAATTATATATGTGTTCTAGAGCTGTTAAACCGAGTTTTTAGTTGAGTTAGTTGCATTTAATTGCTTATCACATAGAGTGCAACATTACCTGCCATATTAATCTCTTCTAGTAACAACATTAATCCAATATTATCCAGACTTGGAGGCATATCCCAATCAGTTTCTCCACTTATATTATTACGATAGTATTCCAAGCCAGTGTTTGGATCGACAACACTCTCCCACTCGTGAATATTATTGGAATTTAACCATAATTTCCTTCTGCGATAACTTAATGTATTTGGCTTTTGAAAAACATGCAGATCAAAAGCACGCTTAATGCCAGAACCATCATAAAATTCAATTTCACGTACACGCTCTTTCGTCAAAATATTCATATACACTTCCTTCCCCGTCCTACGGTCAATCACCTTCATCCACATGTCAACTTTCTTCATCATAGGAGGAAGAATAGCCAATTTTGTCATGGAATTTTTTGAAAAATTAATGCTTTTTATTGACTTAAGCTTCGTAATTCCATATGGTATAAGTGTAAATATATTTTCTGATAAATCCAATTGCTCTAATCTATCCAAATATATGAATTCATGTGGCAAAATTGACAAATTATTTCCTTTCAAAATTAAAGCCATGAGATGTTTCAGTTTACCAATCGACGGAGGTAATTTTGATAACATATTATATGATAAATTCATTTGTTCAAGTGATTCGAGTATACCAATATCGGATGGTAAAGAAACGAGTTTGTTTGATGATAAATTAATTTCTTTCAAGTATCGAAGATGATACAATGATAACTGTGGCATTTTATAAGATGTTATGGTTGATATATTATTGGTTGAGCACAGAATTTTATTTAGGTATGAAATTTGTAGATGGAATGTATCGCCCAGTTGAGATGGTAAATAATCCAAGTTTTTATTAGCTACGAGAAGATGTTTGCTATCACTTCTGATTGCTTCTCGAACGTAGTCTTTAGTTGTAGTATGACCTTTAGCTGCACTAACTCGAGCGGATAATACATCAGCTTTAGATACACTATTTGACCGTAAGCCACTTTCATTCATTAACTTTTGATACAAAGGACTATTCAAAAAACTTGATTCAGATGTTTTTGTTGGTTTTCCATTCTCACATGCATTATCATTATTTCTTTTATCTGATCCCGTCTTTTCGCTACTTAATCTAGAAATATGTACCAATGAACTTGTATTAAGTAGTTTATCCAAGACTGCCTCTGAATTTGCATTTCCGTAAGTTACCCCTGTTTTAACCAATTCTTTAACTCTGATTATTTTTTGTGTCGCTTTTACTTCTTCTTCTGCAGACTCGATTCGTTGCTGCTGAGCATCAATTGTTGCTTGTTTAAGTAGTTCTCTTGCTTTCAGAAATCCATGTTCTTTGGCCAATAATTCAAAATTAATATTGTTTTTATTCTTCTTGTTATTCATTCAAAAATTAAAGAAGGAAAAAATGAACAAATCAATAATAGAAATGATAATATGAAGATATAAAGTACTTCAATCCTATGCGAACAATATTTCAGTTTCTATAACCTTACGGAGTTCATATAAAAATAACTTGACATTAAAATATTAATTGTAAATAATGATAATGTTTTGTACTTTGCAGTGAAGTCCTACTTCCTCTTGCATACTGCAGATTTATTTGGAATCACATACCGTAGTTAAGAAGAAAAGGAATTTATTCTATTATTTTAATTTTATTATGAATAATCTCAATGCTTAAAATACTTAAGTGTTATATATATATAAGAGAAAAAACGAAACTGTTGGAGGGGGGCTAAATAAGTTAATGCTCGCTTTACTGTAAAAAAGCTTTTTCAGATGAATCGTTATTGTTAAGTTAGCAAAATGACACTGTGTATATCATTCCAACCATTCAGTAGATGTGATTGGCGGTATCTTTTCGCTCTTTGTGATTTATGTTTGCGTTAAAGCATGAAAGAATCAATGATTTCAAATAACTATTCGGTTAATGTAAAGTTGACTACTCCGAACCACATAGCACGGCTAGAGATATCAAATAGATATTATTAATAGAGCTTTATTACATCATTTATACAAATGTTGTTTAATTAATTGTTAAATGAAAGTAATATTTCATTGCTGTATAAATGATATTATAAATAATCGATGAAAGTTAAAATAATAATATAATAATTATGAGTTACTCTCATTAAAAAACACGTCACAACTAGCCAGTGAGAGATCGGTTCAATTCACTGGGTTGCAATAATGATGACAAATTATTATTGTTTTGAAGAGATAATAATTTAGATTTGAGTTGTGATCGTCGCTCTGTTCGATACTTGGAAAGGATACTAAAAAGAAGCATAAAATGTCAGAAAAATAATTACTATTATATTATAATAATGTTCGCTTTCCTTACTTGATTTTGGAATCATTGCTATTACTATGTTCATTATCGGTGTTGTCTGGTGGTATGATGGGTGATTGTAAGAGTGAGAAGCAGCAATCATGCTTGCAGCCACTCGGGCAGGAAGAATGCAATTGAAACCATCGAGTACAGCAATCCAGATGACCTCCATGTGCACAGACGGGACACCACTGAAGAAGACCTCTGAACATCATAAATAACATATGATATTATTATTAATTCTATCAAATGAAGGTATAATTGACTGTCATTCAATTAGAATAATTTTTATTATATAAACATATAATTCCTCAGGACATATTATTATCACATCATCATAATCATCATGTATAGCTTGACTTACCGTACAGGTTGATTGCATATCGCACATATCGCTGCACATCGTTTACACTTCCTACAATAAGGCAAGCGACCCTTTTCCAGTTCTTTTTCACACATTCCACACTTCATCTTCATATCAATACCAGACTTGGATGTATCACACAAATGTTTATCGTCTAAAATCAAAACAAGCGATTATATAAGCAATGTTATTAGTTAGGTTATCAGGACGCAATGACATACACCACAGCACCACAGATTATTATTATTATTATTATTATATTATTACGAATAATCTTACTTGATAATTTAAGGATTTCAGTTGCTTCACAAAATAATTGTAGTTTCATTAGCAAATCAACATAAGCGAGATAAGTCCTTCTCACGCTTACTTCAGAGATACCAGCACTCTGTTTAATTTCGTCATGTATACCAACTTTTTTGAATATTTCATATACTGCAACGAAATGCTACAATAATAATTATTATTGCTTTAATCAATTCATTAAAAATCAAATAAAAAGGAAAGTTAATCAAATATTACAGACAAAATATCCAATAGAACTATACTCATTTATTAAATAATGATTATTGATATATGTATAATAATTAAGCTGCATAATAGATAAATGGGCGAGCTAATAATCATATTAAATAATAAGTAATTTGCTCATCTCTTACTTGAGAATCGCCCCCTTCCAATAATTCTGATAATAATGATCCTAATAACTTTGTACCGAAACTTAATGAAGTTATATAGCGACTAAATGTAACAGGAAGAATCGGAGTGGGCTTCATTTCAAAAATACTAAAATAATATAAAAATAAAAAATAAATTCAATTAAAAATGCTAGTATTGCAGTATTTCTCCATTAGTGTATTTTTTACAATTATAATATCGGAACAAACATCATATGAATTTCTCAGCTCTGGTCATAGCTTAAAGGAATGCTTGAAACTATGATTTCCTAATTCTAACATCGATTTAGCAATTGAATGATGCCGCATTTGCATTTCACTTCACGTTTAGTATACAATTTCATACATCATACAGCATCGGATTAGCATCGTTCTGTTATTCGATGAAAGTAGCAAAAATCAGTCAAAACAGCCAGTAATCATATTTGAATATGTTGATACTCGCATCCTCACACAGTTTTAGATTACAAAGAAAACATTTATGATCGAAGAATTCTTCGAGCTTACAAAATTAAGCAACAGTTACCGTACCTTGGCTGAGGCAACAGCGACATAACGGTGGTCCATACGGCTGCTCTACATACCAGACCAGCATCCTGTGCAATAATCAGATTTTTATTACAAATGGAAACAGCTTCAGAGTACTCCTTCACTTTGTCCATCACTTGCAAATTAAGCAAAGGAAAAGTATATCGACGAGCTAATAAGCTTCATATAAATCAACAGTATAATATTGCACAATTAAGTATCATTAAAAGGATTATCGTTTAAAAGGATACCTGATTAAAGCTGGATCAAACACTCCTGCTTCCGCTCCACGGGTAGAGCGAATATTCTCACACGCTCGCAAGTCGGTTATTTCTGCAATGCCAACAAACACCGATCCTATCTTTGATAAATTATTTTGATAAGGCGATTCGTTATCCTCCGATGGTATTGCTGTACCACGTAATGAATGAGATTTATGAAGAGGGCTGGGTGAGATAAGTTCCGTAGAACCAAGAAGAACACCTCGACGAGAACGGAAGTCCTGTGGATGAAGCGATGCATACATTACGGATATATAATTTACATCTTATACAATGTGAGTCATACCTGATCCAGTTTAATCGCTCTGTGAAAAGCAACATGACCTTGAGCTGATATTGCTGTGGTACAGCAATCTACATCCTCATAAGGAAAAGTACTTGAATTCAAATCTTGAATTATTATTTTCCCATCGCGACTCGCTGAAATCAACATCGAAGATATCGGACTTCTTTTGTCTCGTTCACGATCTGAAACCATTTGTTTGGCGTATTTGATGGTAGATGGATTAACAATTTTCATATTGTTTTCACTTGTTTGAAAAGGTTCGAGTTCGCTTAACCAATGAAAATCAGCACAAGAATTGGTTTGATGTCCTTTCAATACACACAATGGTATATATGGCGGTAGAAGAGTGTCCCAAATACTATACATATTATTAAAAAATATCAATGAGCTAGGCATTCAATAAAAATTTAGTCTATTGCGGACGAAATGCTAGTATTTATTTTAATTATAGTTATACCTTATCAGAGAGTTTTCCTCTAGAGATGCTGTTGCGAATTGAGAATGAAATCGTTTCCCAATTCGCCATTTAAGTCTGTGAACTTCATTTGTAGTGTGAACAGTGTGAAGTAAAGCTGGTTCATATGATCCATCGGCGTGGTTTGAGCCATCTCTATTACCATCAAACCCACATGAGCTTATATCCCATACTCTAACTAATCTGTCCTTTGATCCAGTGGCCAGTATACCATCTTTGCTTGCATTAGGATTCCATTCTAATGTTAAAATGTGCTGATTATGAGCATTATACTTACTTAATATCGGTTTGCTTGTATGCCTACGATCCCAAACTCTAAGTCCACCTAATTCAGAGCCATCGGCAAATAAATTTGAATCATGCGGACTAAATTTCACGTCACGAATGGATCCATTTGATTTGTATGTTGTTGGAGTCTATATAAATAACATTAACAGCGGTTTTACTTTGTGATGAAATATGAAATATAATAAGCAGTATTTGCAACATTACTTGAGCCATATTACTTCCAACTCTTAAATCTAATATTTTGATGATACCATCCGTTCCACAGCACGCCAGGATATCACTTTCGGAAGGATGCCAACAAATTTTATTTATTCTGGATGCAATTCGACCAGAATTCCATCCTAACTGAAGTTTCGTTGCCGTATTAGGACCTTTGGGTGTGAATAGCATGGTTATAATTGAGCCTAAAAATTGAAATTATTGTGAATATAACTTTAGCTGGTGGGTTGATATAACCAATGTAATAATAAAGTGAAATAAAAAGTAAATAGATACTGCAGCATTTTTTAAAAAATGACCTGACGAAAATGATACTGCAATTTTTCTTTCATCACAATTCGACCATGCTAAATCTGTTGCATATGCACCTCCGATTTGTTTATCCAAAGTACTGTATTGGCATCGAATTTGGTTTTGTGACCCTCCTTCCACTTCGAATAGATTGTTTCCATTTCCACTGAGTAGATTAAGACTAACAAGCCGAAGTTCGTGTGACGCTGTAATGGCACAATATCTGTTGGGAAGTTTGAAACATAAAAAGTCACAAGAAAATTAACCAGTCTTACGTGGGCGAAATTACCTTCTATTTGGAGATGGCGCAAGTGCAATTATCGGGCATTTGAAATCCAATTGATTCGACATCATACCGTAATTGAAGATCAATTCAAGATTCAAGACAATTTAGAACTACCTACAGTATATAATAATCTAATAATTGAATTGCTATTTAAATCGTTTCGCTTCCCAAACAACCCTGACATCCTCCAATGAAATGGTAATGAATAACATCTACAGTTGTTGCTTATTGTTGATTCCAGGATTCCAATTGTTAAAAAAAGTTAAATGGACTAACTAGTTATTTATCTAGATATGCTTCTTGATAAGGTTGCTTTTCTTTTTAGTGCTAAATCCAAATAATAAGTTATTTAGTGGTATATTGACATAAAATTAAACCTCTCACATTATTTTCATTTTTGTGTAAGACTTGCATTAATTTAAAATGGCAAGCAAAGCTGAAAAGGACTCAGTGATAGATTTTGCAAAATATGCTGATCAACGAGTAAGAGTAAAATTTCAAGGAGGAAGAGAGGTTGACGGCTTTCTTAAAGGTTACGATAAACTTGATAATCTTGTATTGGATGATGCAAAAGAATACATGAGAGGTAATCAGCTTATTTTATTTCATTGGAGAAGTAGTTAAATGGAAATGCATTCATGACAATATTATTTTTTATTGTATTTCCAACAATCAATGAATGT
Organism: Epipyxis sp. PR26KG; assembly: GCA_015144975.1. Taxonomy (NCBI): domain Eukaryota; class Chrysophyceae; order Chromulinales; family Dinobryaceae; genus Epipyxis; species Epipyxis sp. PR26KG. The sequence goes on along the minus strand of VKHH01007012.1, from coordinate 4,086 downwards.
ATCAAACTTTAATTTTACACAATTTAAATATATATATATATATTGATATTTCAGATCCAAACGACCTCACACAAATTACAGAGCGAACTAGAAATTTAGGATTAATAATATGTAGAGGAACACAAGTTAGTTTTATATGCCCTTCGGATGAAATGGAAGAAATTGTTAATCCTTTTGGTGAAGATGAAGATGAAATTGTTGAGAAGGATGAAGCTTAATTAAGTTTCGATTTTAGCTTTGTTTAATACGTTTAATTTTACTTTGATGTTTGCTAAGTTATGAAAAATATATTTCTGAAATAAAATAACTTTTTGTGTGTCCAACTTGGTATAAACGCTTTGCACAAATAATCAAACCGAGACCAAATTTCCAAATTTAGATTTCAGCTATTAATAAGATAGAATGACATACAAGTAATTGATTGTTTATATTATGCGACTTTTGAGTATCATAAAAATTTCAAACTTTTACTCCAACACAGAATATAAAGAAATCATTGATATGCATATTTACCAAATGAAATATTGAATAATAATTAGAGAAACATACAGTAATGGGAAGCTTAATTAAATAGGTGGGATAATTTAAGTATTAGGATTTGTATTCAGTTTGAGATTCTTCGGAATCTCTTGTACTTTGATCATCATCCGAATAATCTAATTCGCAAGTTACAGCAGGTGAGTTGATGGTCATATCATTGTCAGAACTCTTTCGTAGTCGACGTATTGAACTTTGGGTACTTAATCTTAAACAGCTTCGAATATGTCTTATTTCTTCAACACATCGTTGAAAATCACGTTTTTCATCCATTCCGTGAACTAAATCGCTTGCATCATACAGCAGCATATTATCCATCTGTGAAATACATTGAATTTAATCAGCGACGATGGAGTTTATTTAAAGTTAGGATGAGCATTTTATGCTATGAAAATATTTTAGCAGTGTAACTCATAATCACCTTATATTCTCCAGCTAAATGTCCCAACTCTTTTCGTAACCTTATTATCTCACTTTTGGCAAATTCTAAACTATTGGATTCCAAAATATCTGATGCATCTGGTGGTTTTTGTAATTCAATACTAGCTGTAGCACCCATTCAAAAAAATTAGATGAAAACTTTTTAATTTTATATTTTTTTGCGAATAAGAATTATTTGTTCAGAAAATATGAAGAAAACTATTGTTGCTCAATTGCTAATATCAGGAATCCGCAAATAGATTACATTTATTTATTTTATCATTTTATCGACAATTCCAGAATTTGTACTGTTGATTCAGTCCTACAATTTCTTATATCAGTATTTCTCCCAATTTTTGTCTTGCAATAAAAACTAGGAATAATAGAGTAATAATGTTATAATGGCAATCCAGAATCTAACAAACAAATGAACAATTCTAATAAATAATTTAAATATAATAAGTTAAATCAGCCAGTTTTAATATCCCAGGATGGCCCGGCTAGACTGGTGGTACACGTGTAATAGATTATCCAGCAGGTATTTTTTATTTAAACTTTTAAAAAGAGGAAAACTACAAAACAATTCGAGTTCAAAAGTTGTGAAAAAGGTTGTTTGTTTGTTTCTTATAAGTACTGTATGATGATTTCAAAGGTAACAGGTAAATCAAATCCTCATCAACCGCCCTGATATTAATATTTTTATTGTCAACATAATCTTGTGGGTAGATTTACTTCATACAGCTTCGCTAAATTAATACTAAATAAATAACCTGGCATAACTTACAAATACATCAATTTTTTTAATTCAATATGACTTTGTCAAAAAATAGCAATAGCATTAGTATTCATGAACTAATAAATATATTGCGAGAATAAATATTGACACCAATGCTAAAATTCTTATCGTCCAAAAGAGAAGCTCAGCTTCACTTGGGTGCCGATTATTTCTCAAACTTATTTCAACTGCTTTTTCGATTTGTTGTATGTAATTATTTCTAGTCAAATTAGCGTGAGGATTAAATGATGGTGTATCAAAATCTCTTTCAATTGACTTAATTGATTCTAACACAAGATTTAAGATAGGAGTGTCTGAACGATTTCTTTTACCAGCCTAAGAAAGTAATTCAGTGACGAAATATGAAATTATGTTGATTAAATTCACTCTTAAAATTTGACTTGTCTTACCTCAATTAATTCAGATAAATGCCAATCAGTCATTGTTTTCCTTCCTTCTGCAATATCCATTTGTCCAGGGGAGATAATATGATCCCTCGGATACATTCCAGTTAAATAATATATTATTTGGAAGAACGGAAAGGGCAAAACTAATACTAACTCTAATAGCCAGACGTTGAGGGTAGAAGATATTGGTAACAATTCGGGCTGCCACTTACCACCACGTGACGCAACGGTTAACAACTAGATAACAAAGAAAATAAATCATATACTGTACTCAAACGAATTAAAACTGATCACAATACCTTTGAACTTTCTCTAAGCATCAACGCTAGAATAAGTCTCCACTTCCTCTTTGATAGAGTTTCAACCAGCGATCCTCCAGTAAGAATATTCAGTGTGTAGAAATTTTCATACACTAAAACTCCCCATGAATATGCTACAGAACAAAACCAAGTTATAATATTATAACTAGTTAGTTAGTTAGTTAGTTAGTTAGTTAGTTTATAGAAGATATAATTAACATACGTGTTAATGCTTTGCGGAAATATGTTGTGACGTTCATATGCTCCAATAAACTCATCGGTCCATCAGCAACTTTCACCGCTTCTTTTGTTAATCTTTCATAAACAATACTTGGAGACAGTTGAGTCGATACATACGCGCTTGATTTCGGATCTAACGCTACTGCAAATCCAATGACTGCTTCAATTACGGTGAATCCAGCTTTACCGCTCAATCTACAGCATGCATTTAGTTACAGGGTCATAGTCAAGTTTCACAAAAAAAAAGTATTTATAGGACGGCTCTAGAAAGCGAAAAGAGAAAACAATAGCGTATAATATTAATAGATATGTCAATACTTACTCATCCTTAACAACAGAACTATTTTTAACACCTCGTTGCAAGCTGAACACAGGGACAGTCTTGGCTAGATTCTCCAGTTTTGCTAGTTTTTCGCAGCATGCTTCAGTGTCATTTGTATTGACACAAATAATCAAAATATGACATTCTTGTAGAACATTCCATTGAGCAAAGGTTACATCTGACCCCTAATTCCAAATATAAAAATAAAAATCAACCACATTATAAAACATTTTAAGAAAAGCATATTATCACCGGCACTTCTCTAGGTTTTGTCTCGCCAGGAGATATATATGATATTCTTCGTCTTGATACATCATTGTTTGTACCATCGCCTTTGAAACCTACCTACAGTATAATATATGAAAAGAGTTAAGTGAATTTTTTCAGCTTTTCTTCACTACAATCTCAAATCTTCAAGCTTATAATCTTACGCAATAACTAATAACATACTGTAACTAACCATAAAAAGTTCTGCATAGTTAGTTTGGGATATTAATCCGCAAATATAGAGAGCAGTATGTTCACTTTCACGTGAATATCGAGAATTTTCCGAAAATATGATAGCTACTCGAGGCTTGATTCGTTGCTGGGATTGCATCTTCACAATACTATTTTGTGTCTCCAAACCTCTATAATCAACTGTAATTTTATAATTCTAATGTACTACAATACGGTAATTAATAAAAGTGTGGATAAAAACAGGAATTTGAATTCCAGTATGTTTGTTTTTGTGTACATCATATGTTCACTTTTGTGTACAACCGGTGTTTTTTGTTTTTTGTGTGCTTCTTGTTCTGTAATTCTTTTATTAACAATTCAGAAACAACTAGTCTTGCAATGCTATTAAAAAATTATTAAACCAGTCGAAACATGTCTATTCAGTGCAATAAATATTATTTTCAAATTAAGAAATCCGAAATTTTAAACTAGGAATTTATATTAAAAAATGTCAATATTAACTGATTTGACGATTCAGACCAGAAACATGAAGGAAGTGGCTAAATTGATTGCTGAAGAGGAATTTGATAATCCTGAGATACAGGATGACCCAGTGGAAAGGTTGAATAATGCAGTTACTTTCGTTAA
>VKHH01007011.1:0-13455 GCA_015144975.1 Epipyxis sp. PR26KG | reverse complement strand
AATTATTATGGGAACTGATGACAAACATGATAAATAAGATCAAATAATGATCTTAAATAATACATGTGTTAAAATATGATATTTAAATTATTAAAAGCTGCGAAATATAATATATGTTATTATGGTAAAAATATTAATGATATAATAAAAAAATACAATAATAATTATTGTTGTTGACGACATAAACAGATTTATATAAAACTGCATTGTGGCTAATTAAATCCTTAAACGGTGGCCATGAAATCCATATAATATAAATTGTAACTGAATTACAATCATAATAGTGCAAAAAAACATTTACATTGAGAAATGTCATCCGCAATTTTTAATATTAAGCAGAGTGTGACTTCCCAATTTTTACTTATGTTTCTAAATTTGTTTTAGTTCGTTTTAACTTAAGTTTTACATTCATTGGAATTTATAATAAGTGATTTTAACATGAGTCAATCGAAGACTGGGAAGCAGTTTGGCAAGCGTCCTAACTTCAAAAATCATGTAGTTAATTCAACCTTAGCTTTCAACTTTTCTTTCCATAGGGCAAAATCTCCGCCAAGTGATAGTTTATCTTTATTATCACGGTTCCCATGATTTTTGAAGTTAGGACGCTTGCCAAACTGCTTCCCAGTCTTCGATTGACTCATGTTAAAATCACTTATTATTAATTCCAATGAATGTAAAACTTAAGTTAAAACGAACTAAAACAAATTTAGAAACATAAGTAAAAATTGGGAAGTCACACTCTGCTTAATATTAAAAATTGCGGATGACATTTCATTATTGGAATTAATAATGAAAGCTAGTAATAATAATAATAATAAATTAGTCATAATTAAATACATTCTATTAAATGAAATAAAATAATAATTTTATTTGAATCTTTACCGCTGTTAGATCTGATCCTGAATATCCTGATGTCATTGTAACAATTCGATTTAACTTTTTGCTATCAATTGAATTTCCTTTCCCCGTTTGTTTACTTAATAAATGAAGAATTAATGCTGTACGAGTATCTTCATCAGGAAGAGGAACATAAATTCGTTTTGCTAATCGTCTAAGAAAAATGTTAAGAATTTGGAGAAAAAGGTGAGAAATATTATAGAAAATTATAAAATATATTATAATTCGTTCATTAATAATATTAGTAATAATGACTTACCTTAATACTGCTTCATCAATTTCCCAAGGAATGTTAGTAGCAGCCACTATTATATATATTACCAACAGTATATATTATGAAAATATTAATATTATAATTCATTAAGTTTTTTATTAAATTAATAAAATAAATAAAATTACTTATTAAAATTCTATCTTCAGAATTAGTTGCAGCTCCATCCACCTAACAATAACATATTATAATATAACATACAATAAATAATATTAATATTATTCTAATAAAAAAAATTATAGATAATAAAATTTGTTTTTATTATCGAATAATTATTATCCCATTGTTTATGGAGAGCAAATGATTCAATTTTTACATCAAAAAACACAAAATATTTTTCTTTGGAAATTACATCAAAACTTGATAATAAAAAGAAGACCAAGAAGATTTTTTCAAGTTATGATTTTGAATGAATGAATGAAATAAACAAACAAATAATATAATAATTTTAATTTTTCTGACAAAAACATAGAATACTATACCTGAGTCATGAATTCAGTTTTAATTCTTCTTGATGCTTCATGTTCATTCTCCTGAATTATATTAATTAATGAAAATAAGAAAAAAACATATTTAATTCATAATAATATTAATAATAATAATTATTATTATTATAATTAATAATAATAATAATAATACAAACAGTAAACATAATCAACATGTTAGTGAATATTAACAGCATATAATAATATGAATAATAATAATAATACCTTCCTAGCTGACATTAAAGCATCGATTTCATCGAAAAATATTACAGACGGCTGTTTCATTCGAGCAACTTCAAATAATGCCTAATAATTTAACATTGAATATTATCAACATTAACAAATCAAACTTAGTTTAACAAACTTTAAATTAATTTATATTATTTTGGTATTAAAACATTCATTCTATTATACTTATTAGTTAGTCTGATTTTAAAATGACAGTTTTAAATATATTATCCAATTTTGATAATTATGCTTATTATTCAGTTAATATATAGTATGATTATCATCTTAATTTTAACTTTGTTTCAAAGCTTAAACGTGGCATCCATGATAAGAATTAAGTTTATGGGATTGGTATTACATTAAGACTCCGATGAAGATAACCATAAAATTGAGTGGCTAACATTAACCAGAAATGTAAGCAAAAATTGTGTTACAAATTAATTATATCAAACCATCTCATTCATGGCTAATAAGTTAACTATAAATACTATTAATATTCACTGCCTAACTACTGCATTAGATAGTAATTTTTACAATTTATGCCAATCCCAAAAACTTAAATGCATTCATTAATAATAAAATAATTAGGTGAAGCGGATAATAAACATTAAAGAATAAACAAAACATTAATTCAAAATACATCAGTACTATCCAAATAAAAGCATATTTTATTTTCATGATAATATCCGTAGAAATCAAAAATAATATTTATATAATAATAATAAATATAATAATAGTAATAATAATTAATTGGAAATATAACTTACTTTCATTAGCTTTTCTCCTTCTCCAAGGTATTTGGAAGTAACACTACTTGATGATATACTAAAAAAGCAAAAACCAGATTCGGTTGCAACAGCTTTCGCCAACAATGTTTTACCAGTACCTATGATAATATTGCCATGATGAGTGATTATTATGTAAGACCTAGCATATTATATTAATTGCAAATCGTATTGCTTATACTAAGTCTTACACGTGATACAGTGTACAGTGTAGTGACTTAACATGCGGAAAGTATAATAATGATAAATTTAATAATTAGCTTACTTTGTGATATTAATAATATCACAAACAAAAACTTATGATGAAAAACAATACTGATAGCTATCAACACTCATAAAAGTCAAGCTTTAGAAATAGTATGAAATGCCAATAATTTTATGTTGCAAAATAGTTTATTCTAATAGTCTTATTATAACTACATTATTTGGTTGATTCTAAGGGATTGTTGAGTACTTTAATATGTTATTAATTAGACTCACCAGGTGGTCCGAAAAGTAAAACCCCTTTTGGAGGTGATCTTAGGCCAGTGAATAAATCTGGTCTTAAATTAGGTAAGATAACAGCTTCTTGTAATGTCTGTTTTGCGAATTGTAATCCAGCAATATCATTCCATCTCACACCAGGTGATGAATCTAACATTTCAGTCAAAATTTGTTGCTCATGATCATTTAATTCTTTTTGTTTAGATTCTTTAGTATTACTATTAGTTGATGCTGATGTTGGAGTTGGAGTAGTTTTTATAACAGCTTTATTATTATGTATTAAAGCTGGGTTTATTTTGGTGACAGAAGTCACTTTTTTGTTCGAATTGTTTATACTTGCTGTTGTTGGTTGAGCGTAATTATAAAAATCAGGTAAAGGTTGTGGTTTCGATTTTGAATTTTGTTGAGTTTTATTATTATTTGTAATTGATTTCGCTTTGGTTGTGGTTTGATTTGGTTTTGAATTATTAGTTTGTGCATTTTTTGTAACTGTCACATTATTTGTATCAGTAGCTGTATTCGTATCTGTGAAAGAAGTTGATTTTTGAGGTTTGAAAAAGGAAAAGATTGATGATACTATACTTCCATCAGAAGGTGGTTCAATATCCTTACTTTCGTTTTGTATTTCTTCCATTTCCCTTTTTTCTTCTCTTTCCATACTACTTAATTGTACTTTCAAAAGTTCAGCTTCTTGCATATTCGATTGTAAAATTGATAATAACGCTTCTTTTCGTGGAGTTCCATTTGGTTCTATTTTGTATAATTCTAAAAACATTGCAAGACTGGCCTGATATAAATCTAAAGCGTCACGATAATTGTGATTATCTTTTGCTGCTATTGCTTTTAAAAGCATATCCTCTGCCTGCTCAATTTGTTTAGTTGATGCCATATCTAATAAATAATAATTTCTCTTAACGAAAAGACTGTACAAATAATTAAATAAAAATTCAGAGTTAATTAATTCCAAAATTCAATTTTCAAATACATTTTGGATAGTTTCAGGAATTCAACATTCCTATTCCATTCGCTAAGACTTATTATTAAATAAAAGTTACCGGTATGAGAGGAAAATATGGAAGAAATGAATGAAATATTTTATACCGGTACGCAAAAACACAAAATAATTGAAAATAATATAAATAATGATACTATTCCATATTATCAATAATAAGTTATTTGAGAATTATATTTCCATTGTGTTGCTGATTTAAGAATAGTAGATTGCGATATCCAACCGCTTTATTTTTTAATTATTACGTCTGAATCATAAATATCGGATATAAAAGTATTTTTGTTTGTATACATTTATACATATCACCAACAGTTTATAAACTTCCTTGTATTAATTTAAAATAACCTTCTATCGACAAATCATTCAATATGGTTATATGTGTTTTTATTTTACTAACATATGCAACTTTGGTTGCGTCATGGTTTCCAAATTATTACCCTGCCTATTGCTCAAAAGATATGTCACAAAGACAAATTATTCCATTATCAACTTCACAACAGTCTCTGGTGAATGAGCTGAAGCAAGTGCAAGTTATTGTGAGGCATGGTGCAAGAACTCCATATGCTCTATTCTCTTGTTGGGCAAATTATACTGTTACTTGGACAAATTGCAACGTCACAGGTTGGTATTAATTTTAGGTATCGTCTTACCATTTCACTAATAATTTGTAAATATTATTAGAGTTAATGATTCCATCTCCTAGTTATAATTTACCAACTAGACCAGCAAAATGGTTATTTCGAAAGATATATGATGGATCACCAAATGAATTAGGAGGTAACTGTTACACTGGCCAATTACTATTAGAAGGATATGAACAAGAAGAAGCGAATGGCCAGATTTTATTTCAAGCTTATTTGAACTCTTCCCTTCCTTTACGATTGTTTGATACAAATGTTTGGACAGAACTAAACACTGGTTCTCAAATGTACCTCAGATCAGATGACGAACAGCGAACTTTAGAGTCAGGACAAATTTTATTACATACTATGTTTAATGTAAGCTGAACTAATATTTTATATTCAGTAATACTCATTCTGTTTTCATTTGATAACATATCATTCCAACCTTATTTGTAGATAACTGAGGAAGTCATCGTGTTGTGGCACACAGGTTAAACTTTATTATGAGTATAAATTTGTGATGTACATAAAGTGTAACTTTTTATATATTTTTAGCAAAATAGTTTTTAATATAATTTTATGTACAATTTATTATTTTATCATATTATGTTATCGTTTTAATACCTGTTTATGTAGGTGATTATGATTTAGATCAAATTTATCCTAATAGTGGCGTGTGCCCAAGGTTAAATCAATTACAAGATATTGCTTACTCATCATCAGAATTCATTGCAATCAACAACTCTGCATACATTAATAATCTCACAAATAACCTCACTGTAATCTTTGGTGGCGTATCTTATTGGACTTGGAACAATGCTCTAGATTGTTTAATGACTACTGTTTGCACTAATCGAGATATCCCAAGTGGCAGTGTGAGCAGTGGTGCAATAATGGATGATGCCATTTTCAATGCAACTATTGACAATGTCCAATGGAATTATGCTTATAATGCTTTATATAACAACTCGATTTGGTCAAAAGAAGCTATGGGGAACACTGTATGGCACATTGCTAATAATCTTAAGGCTGCATTAAATTCTTCATCCAATCCAACTAATTATTTGAAATTTGCATTATTTTCTGGTCATGATACAACCATAATGCCATTATTAGCTTCAATATTAGGTCAGAGTTGGGATCAACAATGGGCAGCTTATGCTTCTATGATAACAATCGAACTTTATTCAAGTGTAACAAATCCAAATGATAGTAATTATGATTTATTTCGATTAGTTTATAATGGAAAGCCATTACTTGTTCCAGGTTGTAGTGATACATTATGTAATATTAACATTTTATTAAACATTTTATCATTTGGAAAAGAGTTTATGCCATGTTCAGTCAGTGATACAACTTCCTCTATATCTTCAAATTCAGATGGTAACTGTATAGACAGTGGTGGATTGAACAAGTTAGATTGGTCAATGATTGTTATTGCATCATTATTCATGGGTACTCTCATTGGAGCAGCTGTTGCGATATTTTTGAATAAAAGAATGAATTTTAAAGAGAATAATATTTCACTTCTTAATAATATACCAAGATCATCTGATGCTCGATTATGATTATAAAAATAATATTGCCGTTATTATATAATGCTTATAAAATATTTAATAGACGGTATTATAAGTTTGTTCATTATAATATTGTTCGTAAAATGAAATGAATTATACCACATAATAGAACTAATATATCACAAATCAAATAAATTATAATTCAAACATATAATTATTATAATATAAATATTGTGTATTATTTCTGTTTTCTATAGAAATATATTATGCGATTAAATAAATGAATGAACTAATTAATTTTTATTGAAAATTTAAATTTTGATTTGATTTTTAAACTTATGAAATTAGTTAAATATTAATTAATGATAAAAAAATTGTCAATATATCATCCATTTTTACAATGATTATTATTTAAAAATGGTGATTTTTCCATGCAAAGCCCAAGCAACTCATCGACTGGCTTCAATTCCTTCTCATTATCACCTATCATGGATAACCAACATAATGAATAATAACTGTGAAATATATCTGGATAACCATCAGGAAATTTACTGAAGCCCCCAGTGTATTTACATTGACAATCCTTTAATAAAAATAATTTTGTTTTTTCCAAATCTGAATCATGAAACCTGTTTAATATTGATAATGATGCACCTATCCAAAAAGAATAACAACTATCAGGATCTTTATTAGTTCGACCTTGATAACCACCACTTTCTAATTGCCTATACATTATCATTATTATTATTATTATTATTATTATTATTATTAGTAGTAGTAGTAGTAGTATTTTTCTTAAATATTATTATTATTGTTATTATTGTTATTTTGTTATTATTATTATTATTATTATTATTATTATTATTATTTTAAGGCAAATAAAAAATAAACTTTTTTAAATTCAAAATTTAATTTAAGATTCAAATTCAGAAAGAATGTGCTAAAGCTTTGATGACAATTATTTATCATTATTTTTTGGAAAGTTAAATTAGCAAAGTTTGAACAACGCAAGTAGCTTATTATTGCAGTACTAGCTTGCTCGTGAAGTAACACATATACTCTTATTTTTTCACATAAAGCAGAAGTAGACACATAATGAATAAATTTTATTGTATAATGTTGATAAACATTACATAAATGTAATATAAACGTGTTGTATTTACCTTTGTTCACACCATCGCACAAAATTATCAATTTCATCTGCTCTTAACACTTCCAACTTATTCATCAAAACCAATGCTGCAATACCACAATAGCATGAACCTCCATGTGCTTCAATACCTAAAAAGAAGTTATTATTATTATAATTATCGTTATCATTATTATAGTTATTAACAATTCTTATTGTTGTAATTTTTATTAAGAATTAAATAAATTTAAAATGTTTTTCAACAATAGTGAGGAAATACATTAATGACAAGTTGGAATAATGATATAACAAGAATAAAATATTCAAAATTTTATTATTATTATTATTATTATTCAAAACATCATGAATTTTATTATTATTATATTTATTATTATTGTTATTATTATTGCTATTCACCTGGTGTTAATGATATGCCACCTTCGTACGTTAAACAACTTCTAATAAATGAAGCTGCAAGGTCTCTATTAACGCCACTCCAATCATTCAATATAACAGATATAGCACATGCGCAATAAATGAAACGAACGTCCGATTCATTCCCATCCAATGTCGCTCTAAAAGACCCATTTGAATCTTGAAGCGAAGGCATCCCTGCAAAGAATAATTTTATAATAGATGTTATTTAATAACATGTTAATGTATTCAATCATAACCTTTCATTATTTGTGATTTATTTACACGTGATAAGTCATCTCCAAGAGTAATCAATGAAACTAATGCTGTGTAAGTCATTGCTAAATGTCCTAACTGATATTGCAGGCATGGTTGAGCATAATTGTTACTATTATTGACGGTGTTCTCGTCTAGAAAATGGCCAAAACAAGAGTTTATTCCAATATAAGGTGAGCCAATAAATCCAAATCTCCCACAAATAATAATTTCATCTGTAGTTGTATTATTGTTTGAAATAGTGCTTTTTAAATTACTATCACTGGTTGGAGTCAATAATTGATGCATATAAATATACTCAATAAGAGATGATTTATCAATAGTATCTAATACACCAAGAATGTCCAATGAAACTAAATTAAAATACAAAGCAGTTAATCTGCTTGTATCCATCGTAACATATTCGTAAGGGATGTTCTGAATTGATCTTTGAAAAAATTTAATATGGCTTGAAACATCCAGAACCAATTCCATGGATGATAAAAAGAGCAATAATAATTTGGTGTTAACGATTCCAATTTATGATTTGATTTGTTAATAAAATATTTTAACTTGAGGACATAAGATACATCGTTTCATAGTTTCAACGTTCTTGTTGCGTAGAAACTAACTCATGAGTTTTAAATATGAAAATTATTAAACATATCATTCATTCATTCATTCATTCATTCATTCATTCATTCATTCATTCATTCATTCATTCATCAAGTGAAACGGTCGACAAACATATTCACAATTCACAAATAATCAAATAAAGTGATTAGCAAAATGTCTGGTGTATCCATAGGTCGGTCGATTGGTCATCATGGTCAATGGGGATTTTCAGCTGGATTTGATTTTATGGAGGCAATTTTTGATTCACATCAACTTGCTGATAAGGAAGTTAGCGAACCAATTCGGATATTGCTTGTTCAACCGGGTGATATTCGTCATGTTCTTTATACGATTGCTCGTCGACGCCGTCATGCGATCAATGGTCATAAGTTACCTCCCATTCACTTTTATTTATATGAACAACCAATTGAAATATTGGTTAGAAGTATATTATTATTAGAAACCATTAATGATTATTCCATACCTATAAGACAACGCGCAAATACATTCTTAGAGATTTATGGTAACTGCAAAGTTCAAAGAAGAACAAGTATCTACATCGAAAAGCTAGGAGAAAAAATTCGAAATTATTTAAACAGTACTAATGATGAAAGTAGTTACTTAACAGATTTATATGATTTTTCATTATTGAAATACCGTGAACGTGATGAATTTGAATTATCATGCAAGATGCTATCGAAAATAAATCAATTTGATATGGTTAATTTATTAGAGCATCGTCACAGAGGTCTATACGAAGATCGGTATGATAGTCGTAAAGCATTATTTGATTGGGATTACCATTCTGCTATTAAAGATAGAGCAAGTATAATCCATATCAAACAATATAAAGAATGGAGGCAAAGTGGAATTGCATTTGAATTTGGTGATCAAACTTATAATGAACCCAATCGTACATTAATGACTTACACAGAAGGTGTGATGAAAAAAGGCAAAGAAAAAGGAATGAAAAAAGAAGTAAGATAATAATAATTCTCGATTTATGTTATGTTAATCACTTAATTTCTAATACCCTTATTTTCATTGATTCATCAAATGGACTTAATTATAAATATTATTTTTATTGATAATATATTAGGTTAAAGGATTCTGGGGTGATATTATTTGTTCACCATACTTTTCATTTGGAATTGATTGTGAAACAAGAAATAAATTTGCTGAAGATTTGTTTGAAATTCAAAATAAGGTAATTTAATAAATATTATTTATTCTGATTGCTTTTAAATAATATATACTTATTATCAATCTAATATATCATAATTAATATACTGTAATTGTTAAATCTTTGCAAATCCATTTTAAATAAAATAAATCATCTTAATTAATTATTTATTTAATTATAAAGGGTACTGGAACAGAGCAGCATCGACATCATGCTGTTGAAATATCATTATTTAATCTCTATTCTATAATATGGGAGATCGAAACAAGTAATATTTATTCTCTTACCAAAGCTCATGATATTTATAGTGGATTAGGGAATGAAGCTAAATATTCTCAATTGCAAATCGATGAAAATGAATCTAATAATGATAATATTGATGAAAAGAACAAGGAAGAGGTTATTATTGTACCAACGGAAGATGATAATACTGATAAAAATGATGATAAGAATAATAAAAATGATAATAATAATGATAATAATAATGATAATAATCAAGTGGATAATGTTAATATTGTTTCAACTGATAAAAAAGAAGATGATATGAAAGGAAATGATTCTGTTTTTGATATTATTATGAAGAATGAAAATGATATTATTAAAGCAATGCAACGTGCAGAGATGATTGTTGAATCATATCAAGATATTAAGGTAACAAAACACAACATTTATAATTATTATTAAATTTATAATGAATGTCTATGATTGGACTTATGTTTTGTATGTTATATTTCCAAATACCAATATAATAAAAATAATTAGCCATAAATAATTATCATTATCAAAATAATAACAAACCTTCCCACTGAATTTTTCATTATTACGACGAAAATAATATTGATGTATAATAATAACAATAATAATAATAACAATAATAATAATAACAATAATAATAATAATAACAATAATAATAATAATAACAATAATAATAATAATAACAATAATAATAATAACAATAATAATAATAATAATAATAATAATAATAATAATAATAATAATAATAATAACTTAATAATAATAATAATAATAATTTCATGTTTTATCTCAATTAGATATTCCCAATGACCGGTTCCATAGCATCTACATTTGATAAAAATAAATATAAAGATATGTTTGATGGGATATTTGTATCTACACGAACAGCACAAATTCTAGATAAGTCATATTTTTCATCATTATTAAAATCAAATGATAATAATCAAAAGAATAATAGGAATGGATTATTAGCAGTAGAAACTGGTAAATTCTTAGTACCATTATCAACAGAATTGAAATCAGAATTAACGAAAAAAGAAGAAGAATTAGCAACTACTGCTGGATTGAAGAAAATTCCTGGTAAGTTATATTAATGATCAACATATAATCAATAATTTCAAAGTCTATTAATTTCACTTGACACTTGATTTTTGATAATCTTTGATTAAGATTTTTTATATTTTAATAGACTATAAGCTGTTGAGTGTTGTATAGCATTGTATACTATTGTTTCACTTCATATTTTGTTATTCAAAATAATTAAATGAGAAAATAACAATAATTCACTATGTGATGTCTAACATGTCGATAAGGCACTATGATAAATATGGAAACATTTATTATTTATGATATTATATGATTATATATTTTTAATTAATTTAACAATATTATTTTTATAATTATATTACAGCACCAGTGCATCGCAGACATCGTGACGAAAATGATAAAGAAGATGATGTCATATTTTTTAGAAAAATTGTAATACCAACTGATGCTTGAATATTTAATGAATCTTACTATTGTTTGAGAATAAAATAATGAGGCTAGTATTTTCTGTATGTAATATTATACAACACGAAATAATCATATCATACGCCAGTATAGTAGATAGCTAACCAATTAGTTAATATTTTCTTGGCTGTTTATTTAACTTAAAACCTTTACAACAATAATCTTAATAGTAATGATTTATAAAATAACGAATTTAGATTTTCTTGCAATGTTCATCGATATACAACATATCTTATGTTATTTTTCAACCTATGCCAGTGCCTATGGGACCCCTCTTGCCACTGTGAATGATAGTATAATAGAAGTTTTGTTTATAATCAATTCCTTAATTGAAAACAATATTAATGAAAGTATACTATACCAATCTATTGATCCTTTCCACTAAGAAGCTCGCAGGCTTTCCAAGCCAAATGAATATTACTATATATAAACTCAATTGATATCAGGGGGGGTCAAAATGGCTTAGTGATGAGATCGGAGATATTTATCACCCATCCACAATATAATATAAACTTAAATTCTTTGATCGACCATAATTTGAATTACCTTAATAGCATACTAATTGTTTTACTAATTATTCAACTACTGGTATTCCGTTAATTTTTTATTCTACATTCTAATATTATTCTACCACTTAACAATTCTTAAAACTTTCCAATGATGAATCATCAACAATGACCACCAACTTTTCTTAACAGTATTTTATTTTATTTTTGGAGTGAATTTTTAGATGACTCAAGCGCAGAATGAGCAATCTGTAATCATGATATCTACAAATGTCTTGAATTAGTATACAACAAAGAGTAGAATCTTCAAACTCTTTTTATCTTTATATTCTTTTGTAGAGGAACTGTTCTCATAAGAACATTTACTTTTCATCACTTCACAATAAGAAATAGTTCCAGAAATAATTATTGCTTCTTATATTTCTTACATCATAATCATAATCACCATCCTCCTGTTCTTCCAGATTCATTTCAAAATTCTTCAATTGGTGATCTGGAATATCATCTTCTTTCTTCTATTTCATAAATAACATTTACAATTAATTATAATTATTATATTTAATTAATATGCATCACTGATAAAACAGGTCCAAATGCAATGCATTGAACAAATCAAATTGTGCAGGATTGTGCATGCATGTAAAAGAGATATTGGAAGCATTGCAAACACAGCAAATGCAAAGAAAAATAATAATGCAGATTTTTATGTTTCAACAATTCCACGTCACGTGCTAAGAAAAATATTAAAAATAATACTGAAAATATTGATAGATTACGGAAATGAAATATAATGCATGAGCTCACAGCACTAAATAATTAAAATCATTTAAAGGTTGTTGAAAATTATATTTTATAGAATGGAACAGCAATTCAAAGAATTATTAGAAAGATAAAAGAATTGTATTGAACGTGAAAGTAGAATGATTGAATTAAATATGAAAGTGTGGCGAAAGATAGATGGCTATGATAAATATTGGATATCAAGTTTTGGAAATGTTAAAAATATGATTACTGGTAAAATACTGAAACCAAGAATAAGTTAAGTGAATAAGAAGTATCTTTATTTTGGTTTGTGTCATGAAAACTTTATAAATAATCACAGATTAAACAGACTTGTGTGATTGTTACTATTAGCTAACTAAAAGATTAAAAGGTTTAGGTATAAAAGCTTTGGTTAAGATTTAGGTTTGATAGATTGTTTTACAATACCTATGTTAAGAATGTGCTTATGTTAAGAACTATGCCACTTTTTAGAAAACTTTAGTTAAGAAAAGCATAAATTGAA
>VKHH01007010.1:0-13459 GCA_015144975.1 Epipyxis sp. PR26KG | reverse complement strand
ATTATTATTATTGTTATTATTATTATTATTATTATTATTATTATTGTTATTATTATTATTGTTATTATTATTATTATCATTATTATTATTATCATCATTATTATTATTATTATTATTATGTTTAAAATGATAATTGTATGTTGCATTTTCTTGTTCAAACTTAGCAATAAACTGGAGAAATATAATCATAATAATGATAATAAAAATAGTTTGATTATGAAATAATGATACATAGAATATAATGTAATAATAATACACAATTTTTATAAATTAAATTGTTTGATGTTAAGAAATTGTATTTATTGAATAAAATAAATAATATAAAAAAAAAAAATATATATTATTTATAAAAATTGAAAATAATAATAAAGTAATGATAATAATTATAAAATATTATAATAGAAATTATCTAAATAATAATGATAAAAATAGTACAATAATGGTTAACCTGTGATTTAGAATCTTTGTTAGATGATACTCCATGGATATACCACCGGTATTCTCCTTTCTTATTCGCCCTGACAAATAATAATAAAAATATAGTTTCAAATCATAATTATGATAAAATAAGTTGAAAAATAACCAAAAATCATAATAATCAATCGATGCAAAATAATTAATAAAACTTATAATTATAATGATAAATAATGATAAGCATAGACAGCATAGATGAAATAATAAGAAATGAATGTGATGTTATTATAATATTATTAATGGAATATAATTATTTTTCATAGTAGCACTGTACATACCAAAGATATGAACAAAATATATTATAGATAGAAAATGAATTATGGCCAAGATGGGACAAGGTTTTGAAAACTTGTTCCATTGAATTAGCTTTGAATTTTGCTAAAATAAACTCTTTAATTTCTTTGATATGTGATGATTTGATCACTACAGGAAAATAAGAAGTACAGGAGAATGGTTGATCTAAACCAAGTAATTCATTTGTCCATTGCTGAGCTTTGCTCTCTATGATGAGTAATAATACATAAATATATTATACAAATTAATTAGTTTGAAGAAATTGTTTTTGTTGGCATTGAATAAAATGAATGATAATATTAAAATTATTATTAAATATAGACATTATTTATAAAAAAGAGAAAATAATAATAATTTGTTATTATTATAAATAAATAATAATAAGAAATTATATATAATTGTAACAATTAATAATATATCATTTTTATAAATTAAATAGTTTAATTTTGAGAAATTTGTTCTTGCTGCCATCGACTAAAATACTATTAAGATTAATAATAGCATATAATATTCTTAATAAAAACAGTTATAATACTAACAATAATAATATAATAATAACAATAAACTGTTTGAAATGGTGGATTATGCGATGAATACCTTGGCCTATCCGTCCATGTATTATAGGTTTGTTTGAATCTTCAAATATATCATGATAATCAACATAAGAATGGAATAATGTGTCAGTATCAACAAACCCAATGTATTCTAAAGAAGTGATATTACTAGATGTAATCGCCATAAACTAAAAACATTTTTATTTTCTCGATCAGTTAAATAGAAGATAAAGTATAGTAGATAAAAAATAATTTGATTTCTTACCTGCTGTTTATAATGTCCAATATAAGAATTATATGTAATATTAACTATTGGAAATGAACTGCCTAACAATTGTGAGTATTTGTCAATCGGTTCATGAATGAATTTATTAATTAATTCTTTGGTCTGTTCAGTATTTTGTAAATCCAAATCTAATGCTATTGTTAATCTTATATTTGATGATTGAATAGGCCAAAATGCTAATAAACCACGAAGAAAAATATTCAACCACTCTTCATTACGATTATGTGATGATTCCGATAAATGAATAGGTAAAAATAATTCCATTTTAGGCCAATTATTATGACACGATATATCACCTACTTCAACCGGGCGATCAGATAATGGAAGAACTTTAAGGAAAATATCTTTATAAGGAGAAGAAATATCAATCAGTATAGATTTTGATGTTTCTGATTTTAAAGTTGGTCTATCTTCCACTGGAAGAATGTTTAAATAAACATCTTTAAAATTATTTTCAAATGCATAAACAAAAAGGATTACTAAGAAATGAAAATAAAGGAAAAAATAAGTATTCATTATATACTTAAGATTCACTTTACTGCTGATAAAATCTTGACTTAACTGGATCACAATGATAATGATAATAATAATAATAATTAAGAAAGATGCTATAGTATTTTATCAACTGAAGAAAACATGTATTGTAACTTGTAAGTATATTGTAAGATTGTAAGATTGTAAGTACGGTATTTAAATAACTTTTGTCCTTTGCACTTCGCAATGTTAACTTACTCTAACGCAAAAAATAATCCTGAAATTAATGCTAAGTTAGCAGATAATCATTACAACAACACAACAACACAACTTTTTACAACGACGTATAATCTTGTCTAGTTGCACCTTTTTGATTTGCTCCGTTAATTTTTATTAATTCATTCATTCATTCGGTAGTGTAGTATTTATTTTGTCGATGAAATAAATGGATGAAACGAAACCTCTCCTCCATTGGTATATATCTTTTTTTTCTAAAAAATACAAGATACTTTGCTAAAATACTGTTCAAGAATACAAGGAAAAATTACTTATCAATTGTCTAAAATAGATATACTGTTCTGTAGCTGAAACAAAAATACATATGTTTCGAAAGATTTTTGTAATTAAGTTAAACCTTGTATGTAGAACGTGTGAATGAGTGAATGTTCAATGTTCAAAGATAAATAAAATTATTAGTTAATCTACAGTATAATCTACAGTGGTAATTTATTAAGTTACAGGATTCGCACGAGAAAAAAGAGAAAAGCAGTTTTACGCAGACCATATTTATAAAATAATAATACAGTATAATTGATATGCAATTAATTTTATAATAAGTATAACTTAAGCAATGTCAAACTTTTTCCATTGCATTGAATCTGAAATATCTGGAAATATTTATCATAAGTTTCGTCCTTTGGAGGATGTTCATTGTCAACCACGATTATGGTGGAAATATATTATTGGATTATGTATATATTGCAATCGCATGAGAAGGAAGCAATCTTTATGGAATAAAATATTTGAGATATCAAACGAAAAATATCGAGATGATATAAAACAAGTCGTCCATAATTATATACAGTCTCATAATGATAAATTTGTTAATGATAAAAAAGTAAGAGAATATTCATATGAAAAGATATACAATGTGAATTCAGTATTAAACGAAATACGAGCAATAAGTTTAAACTCTTTTCCAAGGAAAATTCCAAATTTAAGTAAATTTTCTCATTTTGATGAAATTGTCATAGCAACGTTAGTGGCAGAATTTCAACAAGAAATAAATTCCCTTAGTATTGAAAACTCTAGTTTAAGAAGAATCGTTGAAACAGCATATAGTCCATTAAAACCAAATTCTGATACAATACAGGTATTTACTTGCTTCTGAAATATCACAAATATTTGTTTTGAAATATATTGGATTTATTTTTTTAGGATGATGAAGCCAATAACAATAATAATCAAATAAATGTAACAGTAATCGAAATTGAAGATAGTTATGATCGTGATAAAGTAGTAGCACATCGATCCAAATCAAGAGGATTGAATCAACCTATTGATATTACAAACTACGATAATCTTTTAGAAACTTCAGAATCAAATCGAGTTTCTAATAAATCTAAACCATCATCACCAAATCGTAAACCATCATCTGCAAGAAATAATAATTTTAGATATCAAAATGAGAATAGAAATGATAGTGTGTATTCTCCAAGGGGTACTTTGAGTAGAGGCATTCAAACTGGAAGGAGTCTGTTCAACAGCAGAGGAAGTACTACTAATAATGATAATTTGAATAATAATAATGGTGTTATTCCTTGGGATTATTCAACTGATGTGACTACAGATTTTATTTCATTACAACCTTCAAAAATAATCCCGAATAGTATAATTCCCTCCCCTTATGAGTCAAAAACACCACCCATGAGAACTTCTGCATTAATCAACCAACCGCAATCCGCACGCACAACAGCATCTTTTCGAGCAAGTGGAAATCAAGATAGTACAAATAAAGACAAAGAAACCAAGGTTATAGAACTGAAAGAAACGAAAATAAATGGAACAAAAGAATTAAAATCTAAAAAAATAAGAAAGAAAAAGAAGAAAACAAAGAAAAATAAAATATCGACTTCAGTTCCAAAAGAAATAAAAGATATGATAATGGTATAGTAAAATGTTATTATTATTATTGTTATTATTATTATTATTATTATTATTATTATTATTATTATTAATATTATTATAGAAAAAGGCCGAAGTTATTATGTATGAAATGGAAAAGAATCAAAATGGAATAGATTCTAGTGAGATGAAAGATGATAATATAATATCAAATGATGATTTTGATGATCAGAATTCTTATTTAGATAGTTCTGTGTATTCATTTGATAGTTATTTGACAGATGAAGATTTTAATGATGATCATATTTTAAATGACATTATCAAAGAAGATGATAGTAAAACAATAGAATTAAATGATTTTACAAATAATTCATTCCATTTACAAGAAGATTCTTCCTTAACAAAAACAATGAAATATCCTATTTCTGCAAAACAAAATAAAAATAATAAAAATAAAAATAATATAAAAAATAAGAAAAAGTATAAAACTCATGGAGTAGCTTCATTAGATATGACTTCACATATATTTTTTTCTTCTGCTCCAAATACAGCAATTAATACGAATCGTTCATCTGAAGAAAATTCATTAAATAATAATAATAATAATAATAATAATAATAATAATAATAATTTAGATGAAAATAAATTGTCACCAAGGCAACAGTTTGCACGTAATATTATTTTGAAAGCAAGATTTTTAGCATCAAGAGATAAATCAACTTGTCTTACAAAGCCATTGACAGGAATGGAAAGATCATTATTAACAAGGTAAAATATGTCAATACAGCCCCCTTAACTATATTATCAAATTATGGCAATTACATAATTTTATTATTTCATTTTTTATATTTTTTGTTCATTTTTATAGTCCCTTTGCTGGATATATTGAAGCAATACCACATGTTTTAACTGCATCAACTTCATCAGATAATTCTTCTCCTCGTCTTTTTTCACCTCGTGATACAACATTTCAATTTCTACCATATATTATTAACAGTCAATTAAATAATAAAATCAATCCTAATAATTCACCAAGAAGTACTGTGAGTAAATCGTCATTAACTACTTCACCGAGAAAGAAACAAAACCAAGTCTTACCCATCAACGATAATAATTAAAGCTTTTATTTATCATTCATTCATTCTGTTGTGTATATAATAATATACATTAACAACTATTGAACTACAAAATGAAAAGCATATGACAAAATTATATATATTTTTTAATAAAAATTCAATAGTTTCCCTTACATTTTATAATAGTCAATATATATTTATAATATTATAATATTGACTTGTTTGGTATAGTATTTGTATATAATATCTTAATGAATTGGAAGTCATTATAGTTTACTGCTTAAAATATTGATACTAGTATTTGTTTTTCTTAATTCAGCCGAATCTTATTCATATTTTTTATAGGAGTATCTATTTCTATTATGAGACATGATAACTTAACTTATAACTTACAGATATTTAAGTTTTAGTTTTAATCAACTAAACTGTACTATATTTCAGTAGTTAAAAAAGTTATTTTGACAAAAAAAATCCAAGTATATCATTTAAAAAATTATCCGGTCATGTAAACTTGATAAAATCATAAAAAAGTATCATACTTGGTATCACCGCGATTATAACAAAAGTTTAAAAATCTTAAATTGCCTGCAAAAGAAACTTAAAAAGTCTTATATTATCAAAAATGTTACCAAAAGTCAGAATAAATAATATAATATGAAATAGAAATGTATAATAAATAAGCTTTGACCACATTAAATCATAATTCAAAATGAGAATAAACATTTAAAAAATGTTGAAGAATTAAAAGTTATTTTTTCATCAAAATATTGTTCAATTTTCTGTCTTATTTAGTGTTATATTGTTAGAGTTCAAAGCATGAACTACATCACCAATAACTATGGTTGCGGGGGCTTTTGCTTGTTGCGTTAGAGCAATTTCCCCAATGTCATTCAATGTTCCATAAATCAACCGTTGCTGAGGAGTGGTTGCTTTTTCAATGATACAAACTGGTAATAATTGAGGATAGTTTTTATATAATGTCATATTGCTTGCAATTTCAGATATTCTTCCAACAGCCATGAGCAATACTAATGTTCTGTCTGAATGATATTCAGGAATGTCAATAATAGAACCATTTTGACCATAACCAGTGCAAATTAATACTTGATTAGCAATTCCTCGATGTGTAATAGGAATATTTGCAGCTAAAGGAGCAGAATAAGAGCTTGATATACCAGGAACAATCATCGGTTCGTAACCATATTTCCTGTACTCAAGAATTTCTTCTCCTCCTCTTCCAAAAAGAAACGGATCTCCAATCTTTAATCGCACAACCTTTTTACCACTGCTTAAGCCTTCCAAAACCCATCGATTAATTTCATCTTGAGCTTCTTCTGCACAACCAGGCTTTTTATTTGCCACTTTTAGTTCACATTCAATCAGATCCAGTATTTCTTTCGATATTAAACGATCAGCAATTACCAAAGATGCTGATTTGATCAGTTTATAAGCTTGAATGGTCAATAAATCAGGATCTCCTGGACCTGAACCTATTAATGTTATGGTACCGTTCGGTCTACTTTCTGCTAAAATAACATCTGAGGTAGTTGAATGCCGTCGTAACTGTTGGAAGTTGAGTTGTTTGAAGTTTTGAAGATTTCCATTGATCTGCAACAGATTCACTGTTCTTTCGACCAAGGAAAGTACCAATAAAACCATTATCAATATGTAATTCATACTGTACTGCTGATGATTCAAAAATATACTGACTTGTTTGATTGATAGTATTGCTGATGGATTAAATAAACTGAATTGTTTGATTGATAGTTAATAAATCTTTTTACTGTATAGTGTATAGTGTATAGTACAGTATAAAACAGTAATATATTTCTATTTACAGTAATTTATTGTAATTTATCGAGTTGATGAATTATTCGATAAATTATTCACTCCTATATGAAATCAAATCATTTGTTGAGTAAATAGTAAATCTTCATTTTGATTTTTTGTTGACAAGTTTTATTTAATTTTTGTTGAAAAAATTGTAATTGCATTTAGTTCAACTTCAACTATATGTAACAAATATGTATAAATCAAAGCCGGATTGTAAGTAATCAAATATGCTGAACATAAACAAAATTAGTCTTAAAAATTTAGCATTTAAGCTTAAAGTTACTACTAGTTAATGCTATAAAAGGTTTTAATTTGATCACATGATTCCTATAATATTTATTTTATTTGAATTTTTCAATTACTTTACAGTAATTCCTTCTTTTGAATACAATACCTGGAATAGTTGATATGCCCTGTAGTTTAAAAGATAATTTGGTCTACCAATAGCAGAATTAGAGTAGTGCAACAAGCACCGAGTATCCGAGTATGGTTTTGAATTTCTTTAGATCAAATACCCAGATACCGTAATCCAGTCGAAATATTTTTATGAACTCAACTGTAAGCTAAAGTGAAATTATCGTCTTGCACATCAAAAACTGTTTGAAATAATGAGCATGACTAATTTGAGGGAACAACTTGATTATTTACATCAAAATTACTTCGAATCATCATGTACTGGTTTTCGCTATGCAACAATATATCATGAGTCGGAACAAAAAAAATCAGGACAAAATATTCCACAAATATTCCAATTCAATAATATTGTTAGGCAAAACAGTGAAAATGCTTCACGTTCAAGTCTAAGCGAAGTAGGTTTCATAGATCTTCAAGCTTTTCAACATTTTGACTCACCTTTTTCACCTCATAAACGAAAGATGATAAACACAAGCGCTAAAAAACCACCCACTATCATCGAAGGTCTACCCGAACCCACTAGTAATAGCCTTAATAATTTAAGCGAAGAAACTGATCAAGTTGATACCACCAGATATTCTAACTTCACTTTGAATAACACAAGCAATCATACAACTAATTCCGTCGGGATTAGTAATAAATTTTCATATGAATATGATATAAAAAATCGTACTAATTACAATGGAAATGATAGTTTCAATGGGAATCAACAGATGTCATATATACAAAAGCCTTTGTTTGAATTCAATGATAACATTCCAGATAGTGCTCTACTAGAGCTGGATATAGATGGTAAACCTTCTCATGATTTTTACTTTTTGGATATATTATAATTTTACGTGTTTCCTACAGCTATGATGGCTGAAAGTATGAATCAAAAGCAGACTGGTTCAATCCTCCCAAAAAATTCATCCGGTAGGATTGTTTTTTCTTTTTAATGATATTATGCTCTGTCCTATTCTGCCCTATAATAATACTTCTAATTATTTTGATAAAGATATAATTGAAGAAAAAAGAAAGAAAATTCAATCTGATATTGATCGGTAATATTTCATTTCTATTTTCTTTCTTTGCAAACTAATGCTTATGTCGTTTATACTTTTTCATTTTTCGAATAATAGTTGTGTCGTCTCACTTAATGAGATTAATGCCAAGCTGACACAAAAATTTCTTGCCGGGAGCGCAACACTTAAATTATCGACATCAGAGACAGCAGCACTGAAAGCAGAGCGTAACATCCTCGAAGATAAGATTGAAAATTTAAATGCGGAATTAGAGGAAATCGCTGAACATAATCCGGATATTATAATACCAACTGAAGCTTCAGTTTTTGTCTCCCATTCTATGTTACCTCCAACATCATATCCTTCTGCTGCTCATCCAATTCAAAATAATTGGAATGCAACTCCACATGAAATTTCTCGTGGTTTTGATGTAGTTTCTCATCAAACAAATAATTTCTCTGTTGAATATCCACCCCCAGGGGATGCATATACTGCTAACAGCGGTATGCACTCTGCTAATAATAATCCATTTTGTAATTGTAATATTCCATCTGATCTGAAGTCTTCAAAAACAGAAGGAAATTTTGGACGAAAATTTTATTGTTGTTCTTTACTTCGTGATGATCCAAGTAGATGTAATTTTTTTCAATGGGAAGATGGCAATACTTCTTCTTACACAAATTCGAATAGTAACGATAACAACAGTTATGCTTCAAGTTCTTCTATGGTCGTTATGGATCATAAGAGAGAAATATTTCAGAGATTTGGTCACCATGGATTTCGTTTAGGTCAACTTGAATGTATTGAAGCAGCACTCTCCGGTACAGTACCAAATAAATATGATTATTAATTTTAATTCATTTCAGCTTGATTGTTTATTATTTTATTATCTCAGGACGTGATGTATTTTGTTTGATGCCCACTGGAGGAGGAAAGAGTATTGTTTATCAGCTACCTGCTTGGTGTTGTAGTGGTGTCGCTGTTGTGTTTAGTCCGCTCATAAGTCTTATTCAAGATCAAGTGGATGCGATGAATGCTATTTCTATTCGAGCAGTATTTACTTCTTCAACTCAAGATAATAATGAAGTACAAAATGTTATGTCTGAATTAAGAAGTTATTGCAGATCTTCAGACAATCCTATTGATGAGCAAAATCGAATCAAATTACTTTACATAACACCAGAAAAGTTCAGTAAGTCTAATCAATTACGTGATCTTTTAACCGCATTGACAAGGAAGTCGCTATTATCCAGATTTGTGATCGATGAGGCGCATTGCCTATCTCAGGTTCAGCTATTCTATTCATGAATCAGTATTTCTACTCCCTTATTATTATTATTATTTTATTTTATTATCATAGTATTATTTTTTTATCATCAGTTTTTCATATTAATAAATAACGTATAGGTTATATAATAATCTTAATAATATTATTTATTTTATTTGGTACCAACAAAATTAATTTCTTAACAATAAATCAAGCTGATTAATTTATATAAAATAATAAATATAATTGCTATAGTGGGGACATGATTTCAGACCAGATTATTTATCATTATCAAATATAAGGTCATCATATCCAACTGTACCTATTATGTGTTTAACTGCCACTGCCAATCAAAGTGTTGTTCAAGATTGCATCCAACGAATGGGAATGAATAATCCATTTTTGCATACTCAAAGTTTTAATCGAAAAAATCTGACATATTCTGTTAAGAAAAAAGAATCTGATAAAAAATTAATAATTGAAATTGGAAATTACATTTTACAAAGAAAAAATCAATCTGGAATAATTTATTGTTTATCAAAAAGAGACACTGAAAATGTTTGCAAGGAATTGATTAAAGAATTCCCGTCGATGAGAGGACAAATTACATTCTACCATGCAGAAGTTCATCCACATGAAAAAGAAGACCGTCAAAGAAAATGGTCAAAAGGAGATATTAAATTAATATGGTATACATTTATTTTTTATTATTATCACTCTTATAATAATTATAATAATAATTGCTGTTTTTGCTGTTTTATTATTTTATAGTGCTACTATTGCATTTGGAATGGGTATAAATAAGCCTGATGGTAAGAATTTTGATGATAATATTATATTGAATTCCTCTATTCCTAATGATCATTCGCTAAGGGGTTAGATTTAACACTTTTTAATTCGGTTTTGACTCATACTAATTCATAGTGAAGAAAATAAATACTGCATTATTATTTTTATATGATTATTTGACATGTTTTTTATGTGTATTTTTATTAGTTCGATATGTCATCCATCATTCATTGCCAAAGAGCCTAACTAATTATTATCAAGAATCTGGTAGAGCTGGACGTGATGGACAACCAGCAGAATGTGTATTATACTTCTCATATAAAGATAAAACTAAATTATCATCCATGATTTTAAAACCAAATCCATCATCTGATATACATTTTCTTCCGAAGTCAAGTAATGTACAATTAAGTTTAGATAATCTTAATAAATGTGTATCATATTGTTTGAATGAATACACTTGTCGAAGAGTATTACTATTAGAATATTTCGGAGAACAATTCCCTGTTAATAAATGTAATCAAACTTGTGATAATTGCCGTAAAGAAGGGGTTGTGGTTGAAGAAGATATGACATTACATGCTCAAATATTAGTTTGTATTATTATGGAAATCGACAAAATGCCAGCAACAAATAAAGGAAATAATCGTTTAACTTTACTCAAATTATCAAAATTATATGCAAGAAGTAAAGATAAAGAATTACAAAAATATGAAAATATTATTGAAGATGCTATTCGGAATTTACATGCTATTTTATCACAACAAAGAAAACCAATTCCAACATTGGAAAAGTTTTTGTCCATAGAAAGCTTATCAAGAGATTCTTCTGAACGTGTCATTCAACATATGATAATTCTTGATTTTTTGGCTGAAGATCAACAAATTTCATTTGATAAATTCAGTGCAGATTATGTTGCGATTGGTAATAATTATGAAAAATTATTATTTAATAATGAGAAATTAATATTATCTCGTAAAATAATGAGTGGAATTCAAAAAACTTCGAAAACAAAAATAACAAATAATCAACATATTAATCATGATAATAATATAATAAATGATGAGAATATAAATGAAGAAAATGATATAGTAAACGAATGGGTTGATACTAGTGTAAGAAAACCTAAAACACCAGCGAAGAAACCGCCAATAAAACCAGTGATGAGTCCGTTAGATTTAAGTCATACTCAAAATAATGATGATGATTGGATTGTCACAAATAAACAACAGAAATCAACTGTAAAGAAATCTAAAACAAATAAAATGAATAAACAATCTGTAGCGATTCTTCCTCAACATGGATCACATTCAACATTTAATGAAACTGATACTTTTTCTGATATTGAAGAGTCAAATACAACATTAACTCAATTAAAACAAAATCAATTATCAAATCGTCCTCGATTACAAAATAATAATGATGTTCCTTCTTTAGAAATAATGACAGGTTCGAAACGACCTAAGGTAAACGGTAAATCAACTAACGGTAAGTCTGATATTATTATTCAAATCAGTGATGAAGATGAAGATGAAAGTGAAGAAGATATACTAGAATCTTTACATCAAAAGAAACTTTTGAAAAATAAAAAATCTATTAAAAAAATTAAATTATCTCATATTAATAATCAAAATATAATAAATAATAATAATAATGAAGAGAGTGATTGTGAGGATGATGAATATGTGGCATACAAAAGTCATCCAAACCAAACTAGTCAACATGTATTTTCATCATCATTACTCTCTTATGATGAAGTGACTCATGGAATCACTTCATTACCAACAAGATCAAACTTATTATCATCTAAAAATAAAAGAAATTTACAAAATTGGCTTGAAGAATTCCGAAAAATCTGGTGGAATTATTGGAATTTTCTTCCTAATCAAACTATTGCTGATATTATTGATAAAATCCCACATACAATTGAAGAATTAGCTAATTGTGATAGTGTAGGTCAAACAAAAGCGAAGAAGTTATATGAGAGTGGATTATTAGCTACTATTTATGCATTTTTTGAAAAATATGATTTATTACATTTATTTCCATCATTTCCTACACCCAATTTACCTGAAAGTGATACTTGGCGTGATCCATTTTCAGAAAAATCGAAACAAACTGAATCTTCTTCAACAACAACATATAATAATATTATGAATACTAATAATAATTCTAATAATATTAATAATAATAGTAATTATAATAATAACAATAATAATTATAATACCGGAACCGGTTCCGTTACTGTGAATAGTAATAAGCTGTTAAATCCTAACCCTTTAATCGGTGAAGAAACAGTTATGTTATCAGGACATCCTCAAGACAGTCCAGCTATTTCAACATTTTCTTTCAATTCTAATTTGAATAAATCAGACCAAAAGCCAAATAATTATTATTCTAATTCTCAAAATAATATATCTAATATTAGTTTGAATTATGATGAAAAAGGGACTGCTACTAGGTTTAATAATAATAATAATAATAATAATAATAATATGATTCTTCAGTCTCAAAGTTTTGGCATTCGACCGAGTCCGAATTATCAGCCTCCAGTTGGTTCTGTTAACAAGCCGATGAGTCGACATGATGAATATTCTTCATTGCCTGGATTAGGACATGGCCAAAGAAAAAATAATAATTACCATGGTCAAGGTGATGATGATTACATAGTGGAATATCAAGATAATGATATGACTTCAAGCAGTGATTATCTCGCTTAATTATTATAATCATGATAATCAAAATTATTATTGTTTTTATAAATTATAATAATAGAAATTATCTGAAACTTCGAATAATAATAATAATAACAATAATAATAACAATAATAATAATAATAATAATAATAATAATAATAACAATAATAATAA